>JAUMHA010374766.1:0-12959 GCA_032359765.1 Saxidomus gigantea
AAATAAATGTAAGAAAAACATACAGTGTGGGTAAGAGAATAAAATAAAATGCAGTTTATATTGATGTTGATTTCTCAACTCGTATAAGCATTTAGCCATACACTTTAACCCTTAAGGTTGGCAGTTGAGAAGTTTGATGGAGGAAAGGCGTCATTTTTGTTGCCCCTGAAAAAGCCCTTGACGTATAAAAATCCAAACAAAACTCTTGACTGTTGATTTGTCTTCTAGGCCCCTTTTTACCCGCCACCAAATATAATTGTATATCATTCATATTGTCCGAGTCTGTACTAAAACACAAACAATAAAACATATGAAATATTTCAATTATCAGTAATTTTATTGTCATTATTATATTTCTGAGCGCAAATAGCGACATATAAAATATTATTTATTTGGAAAGATGGCTGTGTTTTAGATAGCTACGGATAGCTTCTGATCTATTGTCCGTCCCGGACTTGAAAGGTCCGTTACATCATGATGCTATCTTGATCGAAATTTTCCACCTATTAGTTGGCGCTTATCAGACTAAAGCTGTGCATTTCTTGTGCATTTCACGGTCACTAAAAATCTTCAAAGATTGCTTATGAGTTCATGATTTACGTTCATTTGAAGATGGAGTGTGGCAAAGTGTTGATCGATTCTGAGGGGAGTTCAATATATCGCGTGGATCTGATGAAATAGGGGCATGATACCGTGGAGATTTAGGTAATCTCTTTGAAAGGGTTTAATTGAGGATGCAGTTGTAAGAAATAAATTTTAAGCAATCCGCGCAAATTCTTCAATAACTTTGTTACTGACGCTTGGTTCAAAAGTAATGTTTTTGCATGTTCATATAGGTCTACAATCGGAACCTAGTAAACAAACTATGAATGTTCGAAAAAAAAACACAAATGGAAATTTAGAGGAAAAAAATGAATGTACCTCAATATGTCTACAAAAAAAGCAAACATCTGTTCTATTTGAATATGAACATACAAAAATAATTTGCAACTGAACCATTTTCAGGACGGGGTTTGTCGGCAAATAACATACAACTGGCCAGCTAGCGCTGACAAAAGCCAGTGCCAAAATTAGCTATAAAATGGTATATAATGAATTGGGTGCACCATCTTAATACAGAATTTCTTCCCCTAAGAAAACAGACTTACAAGAGAAAAATGACTCAAAGAAAAAATGACTTAGGGCTATGGACCTGCCTGCCATTGTATGGCGTTTTTCCTTTTTTGTTCTTTACTAATTTGGCACGGACATCTTGAATCATTTCAAAATTATATATCTAACATATTCTTTTACAAAACAAATAGGAAATAAATGAAATTCATGACATTTTGCTAAAACAGAGGTATTTATTTCAATGAGTCATGACCGAAAACATCTCATTAAAACTGTGAATTTTAAGAATTCGAATGTGCCAGCGCTCCAATTAAAATTGCTTTAATTTGACTCCTTCGCAAATCATTCCTCCTTAATGGGTCACCTGTCCGTCCCGTAGACGATTATTCGATGGAATTTGATATCGTCTTATTTTACATTTTAAACTAGAAAACACAGCCATACGCCATTTAAGCCGTTTATTCCTAAAGAAGCACGAAGGGACGACGGGAAATAATCATTAGGAATTGATTACCGAAAATCCGTTTTGAAGTCACACCGAGTCCGGATACTCTTATTTCGGATTCACGCGGGGGCAAAGGTGCTCTTCGCGATACAAGATGGCGTTCACCCACCATGCCACGAATTAAAAATTCGCGATACTCTAATCTGTTGCCTTGCGTCCTTTTGAATGTATTGTCACGCTTCCGAATTTCATTTTAGAAGTAAAAAGCTGCCGCTACATATCATGAGGGGCCACCTCGAACTTATTTTATTATAATGAAGAGTCTATTAATTGGTTTTTTGCATGTAAACTGCGACTTTTCGACGCAATTGAATAAAATTAGGCGCTCTTGACACTAAATAGTCGTTTCAATATTCATGTAGGTATAATTGAAAATAAATAAAGTGAGTATAATTATGTATAAGGTCCTCTTTAGCATGCAGAAATTAAAATTATTTTAAACTCCACTGGTCGTGACATTGAATTTTAGATATGTTTTACGATTAGTGAATGGTAGATAGGACTATTCTGTTAATCAACAAATGAATTTTCTAGTTTGATTCAATTGCAATATCTCTGTACGACAATGATGAACGACTTAAATGTAATCCTTCGTATTTTTTTGTCAGTGGGTGTGTGTATTTCTTCACTGATATCAACCTTGGTTAGAAAGTGTCGCATTTGGCAAACTTTAGTTATGAAGCCCCAACCCATCCCCACCCCGGGGACATGGTGCACTGAAAAGAACATTGCGTTTCCGAAGGGACATTTTATGTCCTGGCATTTATGAAACAGTAGATATCAAAAAGGGGTACATTCTACACTGAATTTATGAAGCGATACATACTGTACTGAAATAATGAAGGGGTGCATGCATTTACGAAGAGGGTACACTACACACGCAAGGCATTCTTTAAGAGGTGCGAGTTGCGCTCGGGTACATTATAATTATTGATATAAAAATTATGAAGGGCACACTCTGACATTTATGAGGGGTTGCTTTGCGCACTGACATGTATGAAAGCATACACTGATATTCTCGAAAGGTAATTTGGTGACTTGTACTTATAAAACTGGTATAAATGAAGAATGCACTACTACATTTCATTCAGTCGTGTAAGAGAGTTCCATTCTGTACGCAGTCTGTAGCTTGTATGGTAACGAGTGGGACATTAAAATTATGAATGTATTGCAAGCTCTTTTCACAGTCCAATAATACGAAGCATGGATGACCACGTGGAAAGACAGTTTCAATTTAACGAAATGCAAAATACAACAGAGCCGTTTTTGTTACCATTACAAACGTTAATGCTTTGACTTCTCAAAGCACTAAGAAAATCCATTAATCTTCATGAATTTGCACATAAATCACCTATTGAAACTAGAAGCTAACAAAAATTAGCAATTATGATTCAAAAAGACTAATTTGAAATTTATTCTGTTTTGTATTAAATAAATCAACCCGGGTTAAGCACAAATTGGTCACACGATTAATATGGAAAATAGATAAAAAAAATATGGCCTCTATGCAGCGTGTTTAAATGACGATTCATCAAAAGGTAATGGCGGAAATTAGTAAAATTATATAAAGAAAAAGATAAGACTCGACAAATCGATGATGTTTGATTGATTTAGAGGCTATTAATTTGTCAAGTGTTCAATTTGTACTAAATGGTTGCTGATAAATAGGTATAGGCAAACCGCATGGTACAAGAAGATCAAATGTTTGATACACCCAATGTAATGTGCTGGAATTCGTTTAATATATTGCGTTTGGTAATATATTGTATGTCATACGCAAAAGATTTGCCAAAAAGGGCAAAAGGGGACCGCAGCTCTCAGACCCATTTGGAGTTAGTAAAAAGAAAACTGTGTGATATGCACCTGTCTGCTAAAGAATATGCATGTAATATATGGTATGATAAATTAAATTATTAATAATATTTCTTACATCAGGAATGAAAACAGATGAAGGTTTAAGATAATGCTATTTGGTGTTTGATGTGCAAAGTTTTTGTCAAAGCAATGGATTATTGTGTTTTTGGTAAAGGTGGTTATTATTGAATAAGAAAAACGCCCTATTTAACTCCTGTGCCTTTTGATTAGAAATAATTACATTGTCACTATGAGTATGCATTTTTCATATTTTATCATATATATATCAATACACCAGAATTGCAATTTAATAATGGAGACGTTTAGTCCCTTTTCTTCGCTCATTTCCGTTTATAAATACATTTATTGAACAGATACAAACATACTTGAATATATTATAGACCTTGACCACGCCTCCCGTCAGAATACACATGTTATATTACATAGACCCCGCCTACTAATAAATATTGCTAAACGTCTTCAGTTAGTGGAGCGATTATTACATTTTTTTAGACAGATAACGAACGTTTAGAAGATTATATTGATTTTTATATTTTCTTTTCTTTTTTTGCGGAGAAACAAACTTTTTAGCTTCAGATAAAATGAAAAAGAATAAAACTGTCTGGTATCCTAAAATATTTCTTTACTATTTTGTGCTGAACCTTCAAAAGTCAGAAGGGTTATGTTCATTTTGATTTTAAATATGGCATATTGGCTCTCTGATGTGGTACTTTGTAACAAAAGAATCCCTTATTTGTTCAAAATCCAACATCCTGACCGGTGATAGATTATTTGCTTCGTGCAAATATTACCAAATTAATCTCTTATACATACTTTCATAAAGGCGCAAATATAACTCAAATAACCGCTACCATAAACAATCAAAACAAGAAAGCCCGACAACTATTCGATATTTTCAATATTACCAATTTCCATTATTTTCACCTTTTTGTTTATTCGGATTTCATACTTAATTGAAAAACAAGTGCTCGAAATTTCCGATTGCAAATTAAACATCCCCATTTCCCCCCATTTGCTCCCCCGTATAGAAGCTCGTAGGTATCAATTAGGGAAGGCTCTCAAATCATTTACGTTACCTCCTCCAATAGGAGCAGGCTGTTGATTCATTCATGATTTGGTCATGCGATACCGTCTTTTCAATAAAATCCCAACGGGTCAATTCTTACACTTTTTAATGCCATTTCTGCTTTGTTCTTTCCTTCACCCGTAATGGGAACCAATCCATTTTGATTCGCTAGTGTTTAATTGAGTTTAGCCGAGGAAAGTGGGGTTTTTATATTCATTGTAAATTTTGACAAATTTGCTACATTAAACAACACTTGGAGCTCAAGTCATTACTGGGACGTATAGCGTAGCTTAAATACATGATTTTCTGTGTCATTCTGGGAAAAAATTGTCAAGGATTTCTGAGTGAAAAAGTAGCTGTAACAGACAGGAAGTGCTCGAACTTCAGGTTACAATGAGTGCTGTGAAAATAAAGCCGGTAGTGCCGATACCCAAGCGGGTCCATGGATTCTCTATTGACTCTATTATGGGTAGGGATGACAATGTGAGGGGAAACTCTTCTGGTGAGGATAGTGACCAGGGAGAGGAATCACGTGGAAGATCCCCGACGGACGAAGTAACTTTTACCATTGGGTCTCGAATTCCACCTTTACATCCGTCGTTGCCAGCCCATGTGCAGCAGTTACTGTTACGAGATGCCGGCGGACGACCGAGTCCAGAACAGCTTCTCGCCCTGCAGTCTCAGGCATGGGCATTTGGGAATCAACAAGTCGGCGCTTTTCAGGGACTCGGTCTTAACGCAGCGGCGTTAGGTGGTATTCCTGCTCAAATGGGACCTCGAGGACCGTTCCAACCTGGGTTTCCAACACACCCAAGTGTTCTAGCTGCGGCAGCTATGGCAGGTAGAGATCCGCTGTCAATGTACCCGCCTTGGATGGTTAATAAGCATGGACCTGGGTTATTGGGCTTTCCTTTCGGTGAGTGTTCTTAATTTTGTATTGATTTTTTATGAGAGAGATAATATTAGTTGGTTCGAATCGTATATATATTCTGAAATGGTTAAAACGGTGTGCTGGTTTGAAATAAATAAAAATTGAAATAAACAAATTGCACGAAAATCTATTTATACATTTTTTTAATGAAAATATGTATTATTTAATTTTGTGTAATACAACTATACGTGTAATGTAAATGCATTAATTAAAATAATAGAAAACTTTCCTTTTAATTAATAATTAAATGGCAATATAAGTTATACACTATATAAAGAAAGGTGACGAAATAAAAATCATCCCGAACTAAACTCTTATTATTTTCACACGATTGCTCATGTAGATTAGACTCCACGAGAGAAAAAAACAGCGCTCCTGGAAATTTTTAAGTACCAGTTGAAAAATGTATGTTTGAAAACCGCTTATCAAGATGGTTTATCTTTCGTCAGAGAAAAATAAAAACAAAACATATAAAGAAAGACTGACAGACAAATGGTGGCAGTAACAGCCTCATTATGAGGAAACATATGTTTGTTGAATGTCTTACCCATAACACACACGACGGTTTCCAGGCAGAACATTTCCTGTCGTATTAAAACGTTTTGACACAAGATAGATTTTTCTCTCTCTTGGGAATCAAATGCGTGAATATTGTTGTGTGTTATCAGTTATTAACTGAATCATAATTATTTCATCATTGACACATCATTATACACACAATTTGTTGTATAGTTCGAGAATAAACTTGATTTAAAGCTTTCCTCACATCAAGTCGGCCATTTCCATTTTGTTTTGATAAATTTGATTGTTATTGTTTCCAGTTATAACAGCAAAATGAAAAGAAGTATAGTATTATTGATGATGATGCTGATTATGATGATGATGATGAATATTATTATAATTGATATTGATGATAATAATAATAATGATAATAATAATAATAATAATAATAATAATAATACTACTACTAATAATATCAATAAAATTATTACAATAAAGTAATAATAATTATAATAAATAAAGTCTGCAGGCTTGCAGGAGCTGACTGTGTACAAGTTTTAACACTTTTATGCAAAGCACATTTAAAATTTCTTAAAGTGAAACTAGTACATGTAGTAAACTTGCAGGGACGCCATGTTACTACATTAATAAATAATATATATACATGTATAGTGACATACTTATCTTTTTATAATGATTATTATTCAGTTGAACATAACACAAATTGCAGTTGTTTTCTACTAACATTTCAAATCTAAATTAGCGAAATATATAGAGCATTGTTAATGACTGATTAAACCCATCTTCAAAAGAAACTCGCTTGTAAAGACAAACGGAAGATGTTTTCTCTTTGATTATTGTCATATACACTTGTGAAAAAAAATTGATGGTTTTTATTTCTTTTATAAAATATTTTTAAAAGAATTCTCCCCACCACTGTCTATTATCTATTCTCAGTGACAGTGATGAAGTGTCTTCAAACCTGTAGCGAAACAATCAATATTTACTATGTGTCTTCACAGCTAAAGTCAGTATCGGAACTGTTGTCCGTGGTTTATTTACAGATTCCACGCTACATGCTTTCTTTTTACTTTACTTAGCATTATCATTGGTTTAAAAAAAAACAAAAAAACTGATCACTGACATTGTTTTCTTAGGTATAGATATTTTTAGAACTAACTACTACAAAAACGTTTTAAATACAAGGAAATGAATGTACAATATTCATTATTCACCTTCTGTGTTATGTGCGTTGTAGACAGCGATCATTTTGAGATAGATTTTTGTCAAAGGCAACACATACAACACAACTCCTTCGCAGTGAAAAAGGAAGATCCAAATTCAGTGATATCTTAGCAAATACCCGTATGGTATGTTCTTGCCATATAGGTTATTTTTCTGAGAGAAGGAAACACGCCTTCGATACATACCGTAGAAAAATATACTGCGGTGTCAGTTTTGCAAGGTTTCATTCTATTTAACTTGCTTTTTCATAACATAAAATGTAAGGGTTGTCAGATGTCCTATCACAAAAACTGCATGTACCTGTACCACCTAATCATTTCTTTATACTTACTGAATTGATACGTGAAAAATAAATATTTTCCCTTTGGACACTTCTTTCATTCATAGTAAAATATTATTGACCAAAGAGACAAATATTCACAGTATCAAGAAGTAGCATGATTTTTCCCAGTCTTGTATGCTATTTCAAACTTTAGTCTTCTTGCTTTCTACATGCAAATCAACAGTGAAACAAAAAGAAAAACAACCTGAAATGGTTTAATTAAATATAAATGTACAAGTTGTATTTAGTATAATAAATATGTTATATGGAAAGAGTAAAAGTGAAATTGAATTATTGTTTATTGCCGTTCTTACTACAGTCAAAACCGTATATAACGACCCCTTGGGATCTTTTTAATTTAATTTTATATGTCCACATGTATAGTATTATTTCCTATAAGATAAAGAAGGACAAACTTCGGGGCCAAATTTTGTTCGTTATATCGGGAATTTCGCTATATCCAGAGTTGTTACATACATAATTTATTATATTGCTAATGGTGACTCTACCACAACAGATATCGTTGGAACAGACAATACTCGTGCTGTGCTGTGCTGTGTTGTGTTGTACTGGATTGTTATTGTTCTGTTCCGTCGTTCTATTCTATTCTATTCTATTCTATTCTATTCTATTCTATTCTATTCTATTCTATTCTATTCTCTTTCTCTTTCTCTTTCTCTTTCTCTTTCAATTTCTCTTTCTATTCTATTCTATTCTATTCTATTCTATTCTATTCTATTCTATTCTATTCTATTCTATTCTATTCTACGGTAACCTTTATTAGGTGGTAACAGGTTGACTGTGGGGACTTAATCCTCCAATCTGTCTACCATTAGCCTTGTTTAATGTTATAAACTTACACAACTCTGTTTACAATCTGAAACATAATTCAATAATCAAAGCAAACTAAAGTCTTTTCATGGATCGTTTTTTAAATTGTGAAGTGTTTAGTTACCTTGAGGCATATTATTCTTCAAATATATGCCGAAGGTTCAAGAGGTGCGCATGTGACAGAAGGTGCGATGTTATACATCCTCTTTTCTATCTATTCTAAACCTTACAGACATAGCTACTGTTATTGCTAGAGAAAATGATACTCCTATACCGTCGTTTTAGCACCTGCCGATCTTTTCTTTGATCTGCATCTTAATTGCCGACTTTTTCTTTCGTTATGAAATGAAACTGAAATAGATATTGACACTGCTAATCAGTTATTTTTGCGATCATGAAAAGACAAATTGATAGGAGTGGCATATCAAAAGTCTACTAAATATATGTATTATTAATTGGCATGTTGTAAATATTGACAAATAGTGACTCATAGTAAATCTTACATGTTTTCCTTTTTCCACATTGAATTGAACGTAAGTTTGCACTTATTTTAACTTTTACCCTGTTGCTTTTCTAAACTTGACGACTTATGTCATCTTTCAAATTCGAATAGTGCTTTTAATTGTTCAAAGGGACGGGTGCTGAAAATTTATTGATTGATATAGCGGACATCGCAGATCATGACCAGAATTGTATGGATACGTAAGCTGATCATGATCTGCACTGGCTGCAAGGACAGAATCACACTTTAGAATCAGTTAGAATCAATTCACAAAGAGCTGAAATCAGACGACATTTTAAGTGCGGCTTGCAAGAAAAAGTAGTCAAAGGTATATAGTGGTAACTGACTCAAATGTCATTATCGTCAACCACAGCGTTGGTCTTTACTTTACTTGATTAATATACCATGGCATATAATAATTATGCATGTGGTACAAACCAACAAATCAACACATACAATGAAACAGTCAAAATGTTATTAAAATCCAAATATCAGCATATACAAATAGGTGCAAAGCCATCCAAGTGATACATAAGACAATGGAATTTTAATATCAAGAAACCCGCTACACCGCCAACACAGATTTCTTTGTGCCGGAAAGTTCAATCTAGAACTTTACGTTACTATGAACACATTTATCGATTCAAGACAGTTGCCGCCAAAAAATCTTATACATATTATAGTATTATTTCTATGTTATTCTCGTTCTAAGACAGTTTTATTTCACAAAACGTTTAAGAGAGATACAGAGATTGTCTCTGCTTTTAGGATGTTATTTCCTTAAAATAGCTTGGACTAATTTATAGACAGAACACGGTTTGTAACTAAAGAAAGAAATTAATAGTTGCTGAATAAAATTAATCAGAATTTGATTGGAAATTTTATCAAGTTTCTGCGGTGAAATACCAGACCAAATTTCAAGATTTATAATTTATTTTAACTGAAACAGTGCTGTCCGTGTGTGGCATAATCTGTCCTCCGGGCCATCTCTTCTCAAATTTTTCTTCAACACGAATCAAGTACTTTATAAATTCTCATGCAAACAACATGCATTTGTATTTTGATTTCAAGATTTCTTTGATGTCTCAGTAATTGACCACACTTGACCCCACAAACGCGTTTGATTTGTTCTTACTATACAAGGCCTGTGTATACACTGTAAACGATAGTGCTACCCATTAGCTCGCATTAATTGGAGATTTGGCTTTCGATTATAGAAACGGTCTTGCTCAAAGTTTAGTTCCCGGTCCCGCATATTTCTATTGGTCCTTTCACAAGATATTAAATATAATTAATTAGTCCCCTAAGCATATTTCCTTAACAAGAAATGCATACAGATTTTACAAAATACAAATATATTATTCACACAGTTCAAAAGAGTATGTTTACTTTGTCCTTATTTGGTCAATAGTTAGTGAGAAATTGATTTAACGACACCGAAACGCGAAAATAGCAGTCCACAGCTATATGAAAACTTCGAAATGGAAATCGATTCTGTTTTTAAAGGGCATGTTGTGTTGTGCTGGTTTAAGAAGTCCTACCCCCAACACCGTCATTTGTGGGCTCGAACACGCCTTTATGGTGTTACGGCAACACGTCCGTGAAAAGAATACTAGTCCTGTATTTCTTTGACTCCGGAGCAAAAATTACTTTTTATGAAGTAAATGTTGACATTCGTCATTATAAAATAACGTTTTATTGGGGTAGAAGATAAAGCAACAAGCGAATGAACTAAGTACTGAACGTATTTGAATGCCATTGTTGTAAGACACTTTTCGCTTAAATGAATCTGTGACCACAGTATTGTCACCGTGATAATCTTTTTGCAGCCGTCACTATATGGCTAGATTTTCTCACATTTAGGTTTGACTGCCTGCTGACCACAACGACCACTTATTCCGGTCATCTTGGGCTAATTACTACAGTAACAAACTACTGAGTAGTTTACAAACAATCAGGATGACACTTAATGGCCCCTTAATGATCGCCCAGCCCAGTTGGGGCCCCTGCAAACCCTCTAATGGTGACCCTGTATGCAATACGTTACGGGTACCTGTCATCCTTATTTATCCGCGACGTTTTGAAGTTTCACAAGGAATTGTTGAGCCCGAAGGATTATGGCCTTTTAAAGACGAGGTACGGCGGGGCGTAATCTGCAATTAACAACAAAATTGAAAATAAAGTTGTTAAAGAGAACATCAATATTACAGCCATAACATCTCTAATGAAAGGTTTAACACAAAATATTTGACCATTGGTCATTACATTAAAGTTGACCAGTGTTTGGGTCAAACCATAGATCACACTAATTCCTTCAAAGTGGACACGACAGGGAAAAGTGGACGGGTCGTGAAAACGCGGGTTGTGTTGTCGTTTTAACAGCTAATGAATGGCCGGCCTGTAGAAGTAGCAAGTGATCATAAGTAGGGGTTATTTACAGAGTGACCAGTGGCCATTTTCGCCGATGACCACATAGTATTGAATGCTATAAATTAACATCATGCCTCATAAAAATGACACTGTGATTATTAGAGATGGCTAAATTATGACTTTTGTGAAATTCAGCGTGAGAAAGAAAATGTGAAAGTTTTCAAGTATTTTCGCTAAATGTGTCATTTGACAAGACTGGTGAATAATATACATGTAAATGTAACAGAATGCCCAAGATTAGAACTCACTTTGATTTTATTATATATTTTTTTTCATTAATAATTATTAATTTAGAATGGAGAGAATATCTTTTAAAAATATATTAATCATGATATTTACTCAGCTTTTTGTATCTCGTAAATCATGTAAAATAAATTAAATGCATTCTGACACAAAAGTTGAAATCAGTTTGAAAATTATCGAAACAGGAGATTTTTTCTCTTGATTTTAAGACTACAATTGGTGACATTTCTTCCCGGTAAAAATGCATAATGCATGTCCATTAACGTTTCAAGTAATCCATTTAAAGCTTCAAGTTGTTGTTTTATTTTGTATATTTATGACCATGTGTAGAACTAGTAACGGCCACCCTCTAAGAATTTATTATTATTATTATTATTATTATTATTAATAAATGCAAAGAAAATTGAAATCAAATCATAATTTATTAATAAACTATACCAGAAAAATGAAACATTTTATTTCAATTTTTGGTCCAGTACGCGAGGCGCTATTTTTACAAAGAACAATTTGACAGCGATCATGATTTTGGCGTTTATGGACACGTTAAATACTTACAAATGAAGAATTAAAGTAACGATTTTAACAGCCTTATCACGAAAGCTGTCCATATATAACTGGTAATTAGTTATTTGGATGTTTAACTTCAGCCCAGATAGACAAGTATATGTATCAGGCTTCAGTAACGCATTAATCAAAGGTCAATTAAAAACACATTAAAACATTCTATAGTGTGAACCTTGGTGTTCTTAGAGTGATTTGATAATATATGCTATCACTCACAGTGGAAATAGGATCTGGCAGAGCTGAAACATGAATCATTGGTTAGGTTTGAATAAAATATGGAAAGCGCTACTGTCTCTTTACGACTAACACTTCTGTTTTGAAGCTTTGACACCTCTAAAAGAAATGTAAAAAAACAAACAAAAACAAAACAAATGCAGCCATGCTATTCAGTTGTAGACTTAGTTGTTTGATTTTTTTTTTTTGAGGAATTTTGATTATTTATATACATGTAAAATATTTAAGTTTGTAGTTTTAATTTTAGTTTTGAATTAAAAGATTTCGGATAATACATCTTCGGGCTGGTCAACTCATTGTGTTATAACTTATTAGTATATTGAAGTAACTGACGTATGTTGATGACGTCATTTCTTTAGAAATTGACGCTTGCGCAGCAGACGTCTATAGCATTGACACAATTTCAAGTGCTGAGTACTCAAAATAATACACGTCTTATTGACAACTTCAAAATTAATAAATTGAAGAAAATTGAATAGCTGAGCGAGAAACTCAGTATTTGTTGAAAGCAAACTGAGGAATTGGTATGAGACGCCTAAATACATTTCCATAGACTTACATTATAAGGTTTTCTTCCGGTGCGACTACCCAAAATCT
>JAUMHA010374777.1:0-22330 GCA_032359765.1 Saxidomus gigantea
TGAATTAAATGTCGAATTAGCCAAATAAATGGCAAACAACTTCACTGATTGTCTCCGGTATTTTATTAACAGTACATTATTAGTCTCTTTAACTACCTACGTCCAAGCAAACAATGGTCGGAAATAAATTTCCAAAAACGTCGCTCACATTCAAGCCCGTGTTCATTTAAATGAGTACGCCTGTACTAATCTGGTAAAAACGTTATACTTTTAGCTTTTTTTCAGAAAACAATAAGCAATTGTCTCGTCTACGGCTTGTAAGGCATTACAATAGTATAATGTGTCTGTCCGTGCAGCCATGTGATGTCTTTTTAATCACAATGTAGAATTATGGCTATGGTAATGGACTTTTTGTTTTGTATAGATGACACGTTAACGACGATGTATTAGGTTCAGTTCAACGTGAGCACGATATTGTTATTTAGAATACCTTCATTGCTATAACAGCAACTTATTCTTGTTGATAATACAGCCTGTATGAAATTGAATTTCCTATTTGTACTTTTCACTATGAAATCTCACAGTATAGTCGTTTGTTTTATGCTTTTAGATGGTTTATCAAAATATTACGGTGAATTTTTAGCCAATTAACCGTTCACTCAGTCCAATTATCATGTTTTTACCTGGACTGACGTCAAAAAAACGTACTGAACTTTTGCCGGAAACCATACAACGTCCTATGTGCTATGCTCTCTGATGACGTTTGAGGTCACTAATAAGACATCTTATTAAAACAAATTCAACAACATTAGAGATGGTAGTTGCTAATCAGTACCGTTTTGATCTGAATGTCATTTCCTAGCACATCTCCCTGCGCATAAGTGCCTTTATTTTATTTCATTACTTTATTTTCATCCTTTCTTCCTGCAAATATTGATGTAGATTAGAAGCAATTATCTAGTTTTCCGTTGTAGGTTTATATAGCCATATTTTACCGATATAATATTGTTTCTTTGCGATAATCTCTTATCATTCTTAGCCAGAATGGCTATATGCAACCGAGTGTTTATTTCTCTTTGATATATGTTGTTTGCACATAAATGAGACATTAAATAAACAAAAATACATGTTTTTCTATATTTACCTTTTTTTAGTCAAATAACCGACGTAATACTAACGTTTTGTGTTCACCAATTCTGAAGCACTATCAGGAGGGTACAGTGTCATAGGTTCTTACAAAACTGTAGACATACGACAGGATTAAGCACACACACAATTCGTTTGAAGGCACATCTCTCTACATAAAAAATATGACAAAAATTGGTTTCTATGACACCTTTAAGTTATAAAATTCCTGGCTATTAGTCTATATCAAGCAAAACATTACTGGTGATTGAAGTAGTTTAGTGAAATATTTAATTTCAGTTTACAGCGTAAAATGATCATGTGAGTATCCGCTCTGCTTTCATAGTATTTAAGTTAATGATGATGTTAGATCACTTAAGTGATATTTATATACGGTGTATTTATTACCAGTCTGAGAATAGAATCTAGTAAATATGGTTTCAAGTGATCCAGTTTTATTTACAGTTTAGTTTGTACAGCCTGTACAATAAATACGAAAATATGATACACACTACTAAATGTATTATATTTTGACTATAATAGTGTAATGTCTATAGCATAGCATCTTAGTTTAAGCATTCATGATGAAATCATGCAAGTTTTTACATAATAATATAGAATTGATTTATTGATTAGGTCGCTATTCTCATCCGTAAAATGTTATGAAAAGTGATGTTTGCGTGCACATTGTTTCACACGCAGTCGCTTTCGACTACTTTCCACTGATTTCTACATGGAAATTTATGATTCATAAATAATACGGTTTAAATTATCACATTTTGCAAAGTTATTATTTTCACACCGGTTAACCAGATATGATAGAGCTGGCACGACATACGACAAAGCGGACATATTTTGTACGGTTTAATGTTTCCACATTTTTTGATATACTATTATATATATCGAAACATACAATTAATAGTAATGAAGGACAATGATTTATTCACAGATTGGTCTTTGTAGATTAAATCCCGAGAAATCTCTTTTCTCTTCCGAAGTGGTAAACTCCAGGTTTACGGGTCCATTTCTGCGGAAATAACGACATACTAATATTATGTTTTCCTCGTCCGATAGAATGTTGTATTTACTGCAATCCTTCTAAATTTCAGCCCAAAGAACTTGAATCTTTTTTTTTTGACAATTCGTTCTAAAATATGCTATTTTCAGAGAATTTGGAGAACTTTATTCTTTTATCAAGATCTGAGAGCGAGCAGCTTTGAATAATGTTGTATGCTTTTTATGTAAGTTTGCGCCAGGTGTTTAGCTTCTCTCGTAAAAAAGGTAGTAACTAGTCTCTTCCTAACCTTAAACCACTGTCATGGAAATAATCAATTATTGAACCGGAAAAACTTTCTGTAATGAGCTATTTACCATTCATATAGGCGAAAATATTCATTCGCACACTATCAAGTTTTGATTTTATAGTAATTGTATCGACCTTAATGATAGTTTCGCAACTTTTGTGATATCACTGCGTTATATTCTTCATAACATTGCTATTAATTTCTCTTCTTATGTTTCAACTAATGAAGACTAACATTAAATGGTGAAAGGCGTTATTAATCTGGAAACTGTCTTCTTTAATCAAGAATTGACATGTAGAGTCAGAAATTTCTATAATGATCCGACTGAAAACCAGTAACAACGAGTGGGTGCCGTTTGAAAATATTGAATCAGTGCGTTTTGTAATTCTAATCAACTTGTTTTTCTTTTAATTTGTTGGATATTCGACTAAATATGTTTTTTTGTCGCAAAGACAATTGTACAATAACATATAAGTAATGACTCATATCTTTGTATTCGGTCGAGATCTTATAATAACATCAAATGCTGAATACTTTCACTAATAATCAATTTTTGCATTCAACGTTGAGTATATTTCTGTTCTTTGCGAGACTGATAGAAACTCTTGTGAAAGCGGTAGAGGTCTTACCGAACTTGCTTTTCTATTCCGGTATATCTACCAATTCTAAAAGCTGTTGGTTCTCCCTAGTTACAACAAGGGTATATGGTAAACTCTGAGAACTTATACTTCAATTTAAACCATAAAATTCCGTCCAAAGTTTTGTCAACAATTGAAATTTCAAATATATTCACCAAACCATTTTATAAAAAGAAACTAATACCACCAGAACGTAGCCTGGCATTTTATTTATAAATTGTAAAACGATTTGATAAAAACCATTAATGTCAATCTTTCTATAAAATATCATCATTTAAATGATGCGATCCCCAAGATATCAAAATCACACTCGAACCCACAGGCTGCACGCAGCTGGTAATTGTCAGAATCAGTGTTAGTAACCCCGCTTTCACGATGATCCGTTTGTATATCTATTTTGACGCTTGTTGTTGCCAGAATCACTTTGTTCTCCTCCACGACTTCCTTTTTTGCACTGCACTAAAGATTCCTTTTACTATCGTCAAAATAGTCATTATTGTAATTATATTGGTGGTTATCACGAGTCACTGAAGCTATTATTCCCATCCCGCCTCTCATGGTAATTACGCTGACTTATATCACTGGAGGAGCGAGAACTGCGATCTAAATGATCGGAATTCCAACGGGAACTTCGACGAGCAGAACTAGCATGGTCTCTTCACAACACGAGTAACCACTGACTATCAATCCATGCTGTTTACGTGCATTCAGTAATGTTTTGAAGTTCTTTGACATAACACATTCAGTTTGTAATAAGTCATGCTTGATAAATACACTGTCATACAAACGATGGTCGTTTAACTTCTTCTTCTCTGACATGACTCTACGTTTATCAGCATGCCACTATGATACTAGGCTTATCGTCCTTGGAGCTTTTGCGAATACCATTCACAGAACATCTATTTCATTTTAAGGCATTCTTTTGATTCAGTGTGTTCTCACCATTGCTATCTTACAGATGTTTAATAATTACATTTCTAATAATGGCAGTGGAGTAATCATTCTTTGGTTATGAAACGTCCTTGTCCACTTTAGAGTGTAGCTCATTCAGTTCGTAGTTAACATCTACACGTACGGTATCACAAAACGCATAGATTTTACAATCAACATCCTTACGAATTTTATTCTTTCCTAATGTCACTCGTTTACATTTGCGATATTTCAGCAAAAATGTTTTTGTTCTAAACTTAATTATAATTTCTCCATACTTTCTTTGAGAGTTAGAGACACATGTATATCTACTGAAAGCTTGATATCAAGTGTTAAAGTGTTGGATTACCATCAATGTGCACATCTGCATGAGTTATAATAACTTCTTTACAGATTGGTGATAAAGAAGTTGCAAGACTACGCTTGGCATGTATAAATACCTCATGTTTCTTTGGCACAACTCTAAGATATGTTACACGTACGACGACGAGACACCAGCGACGTTACTCCTTCGCCTTTGACGCAGTACCCGATATCTAAGTTGCAGACTTCAAAACTGTTGGTTAGCACGTTTCAATTAAAGAAGCACTCTCTACATTTAGCAGATTATATTCTCGAACGTTTAACATAGATTATATTTTCAATGAACGTGAAATGATAAATAAAATCAATTTCAAAGAAGAACCTATGGCGAAAAATGCCTCATTTTACCACAATTTATTGATATAAAGCATTTCTGTAATAAGTCGCATCCACCCATTAATTGTACAACAATTTACAACAATGTACTCTACATAGATTACTGAATAGATTACAGTACTGCAGTATGTTTTAAACTGCTGATTTTATAGATAATGACTGGGAATGCATAGCTTAAACTTTTAGGTCAAGTTATAATTCTTTCAAAGATTCGATTATTTATGTTTTGGAGGTTATATAGTTTGACATCAGTTATAGGGTATGTCCCTTTTATGTCATATATCATTAGATACTACTAAACCCTTGATCCCTGGGTTTATTACGAAAAAATATAATGATGAACACAGTACGACCAGTGACACAGCAAACTGTTACCAACTACCTCGGGAAAAGTGTCCTCGAGGACTGAAAAATATCCAAAGTCATAAAATTACACTGAGCTGATAATACAATCGTCTGAACAAAGTCTCAGTAATTACAGATACACTAAATTGTCCACAAATTCAGTCTATAAAGCTCTGTATAAACTTAAAATCAGCCTGAATGTCATTCTCGTGATCAAATGCGCCGATCACTCGTAACACTGATGCGTCGTTGCTGGAATATCGAAATTTGATGCAGCATGGTCACTATACATGTTAAAGGGACACGCTTTAAAGTTACTTATCGTGTATAATTCTGCTTCAGTCAATGACGTCATTTGCACAGCGATTATAAAACGTATATGTGCATTTCTTCATCCCTTATGCTGCACAGATGACGTTGTCCCTATAGAGATAAATTCCTGCGATATTGGACCATCAATAAGCAATCAATGGCAAAAGGATCAGTATGAGTAGGCTACTTACGTTCCTCTTTGGGAGAATGCACTTTAGGTGTTGTTGTTGTTGTTGTTGTTGTTGTTGTACAAGTATATAAACCTTAATTTTGGTCACTTTTAGAGGCGGGTACGCCAGTACTAGGAATACACGGCCAACTTTTTCACATATGGAGACATGGTGGCTAGCAGGGCTCGAACCCATGACCTTCAATGAAAGGTAAATGTGATTTCAAGTCAGAGAATCCAACCGCTCGACTACGGAGGCGGTATTTTAGATATAGAACATGCAGTCAGACGCGCCTTGAGAGGTATTTAAACTATTTACAATTTCTTTAAATCAATCTGTTGCAAGCATGCATATGAGCGTATATAGGTTGCTCAAAGGAATTTCAATCCTATAGCAAATAGCCGCTTGCTGTGAAAACGTACACCCACATAACTTCGCACTACTGTTTTTTCTTTAAACCAATTTGTTATCAAGACATATTCTCTAAGATAATACTCATCACTCTTAATGAATTATGGCAAAGTATACCAAAAACAGTTCAGGGGGTGTTTGGTTTTTGATACCGACTATATTGAAGGAGTCGATTGTCTAACGGATCGTGATGTTGTTGACTTAAGTGTAAATGAATATGGGTCTGTTTTAATTGACTATTTTGTTAATTGTATTTTTTGTGTATTGAATAGTAGGAATTTTGATAAGAATTATTTTACTTGTATTTGACCACAGGGAAGTTCTGTTGTAGACTATTATTTAGTAATTCACGATGAATTGTTAAGCTATAATGAATTCACAGTTCCGAGAATGTCAGAAATAGTAATAATATATTCACTTTGACACCATTATCAATGCCAGATCATTCTATACTTACATGGTCTATTGATGTGTTCGGGACAGCACCACTGAATCATCAACATTATGTAAATTCAGAGAAGTTTGTGCCTAGTTATAATATCAGTGAAATGCCATATATTTTTAACAGATAGAAATACTGTCAATAAGTTACATGAAATTCAAACTGTTTTACAATTAGAATCTAGCTTACAGACTCAATTGGATGTAGATAATGTATACGAGAGTCTGTGTCAGATTTTAAGGGATGAAATGTCCAAAAAAATACCAGTCAATAAAAAGGTTTATGTTTTACACTCTTCTCAAAATAAGAAAACGAAATTAGACTCTGGTGTAATCTCTTAGAACTTTGTTTTTAAGTGCCCGTAAATCTGTACAGAAAGCTAAAAGGTTGTATTGGTTTAAAGTACAGACTGATCTATTGAAAAGTGTTGAAATTCTAGAAATCAATTGGTAGTGTTGGAGTTGGTTATCAAAAGAAACATTTTATACCTATGGAAATTTAAAACGTAGATGGCACTTTAAATACGGATAAAAACTCAATTCTAAAGGAATGGTTTCTCTGAATTGTTAAATGCTTCTCATGTGCCTACTGACAGTTCAAATACTAGGGTGGACGTTAATCAGAGTTCTGGTAACTTAAATTAAGACAGGCTTATAAATGAGAATATTAGTATATTTGAGGTTAAGAAAGTAATAGAGTCTCTAAATCTCCAGGTATTGACCGTTTACCATAGGAAGTTTTTAAAAACGATGTTTCGGTGTCATTTTTACATATTCTTTTAAATGTGTGGGAAGAATATTGTAAGTACTATTCCGAAATCGAGTACTAAAGACCAGATGCATCCATTGTCATAAAGAGGTATATCACTGCCATCTTCCATGTATAAATTATATAGTGCAGCTCTTAACAGAAGGCTGTCTCTGTGGGTAGAGTCTAATAGAAAACTTGTTGATGAGCAAAATGGTTTCCGACAGAAAAGAGGCCCTCTAGAACACTTATCATAACTTACTAATATGATAGAAACAAGAATGAAACAGCGGGTTTCTACATTTACAGCTTTTATTGACTTCCGTAAAAGTTGTGACTCAATTGACAGAGATGTTCTTTGGGGAAAACTTAGTGCTGCAGGAGTAAATAGTAAAATGTTAATAGCCATAAAGTCAATTTATACAAATACAAAAGCCTGTGCTAAAGTTAATACTTTCTTCACTAAAACGTTTTTTGTTAAAACATTTTTGGGATCGATATGGGTGATAATGAGAAAGTTTGTATTCTTTTATAAGCAGATGATATTGTACTGCTTGCAGAAAATGAATCTGATCTGCAAAGTATGCGTAAGGTTTTACATCAGTGGAGTCTTACAAATCTTCATTATATCAACTGTAGTAAGAGTAATGTTATGCACTTTCGACAGAAAGGTGTGAGTCTAACACATACTTTTACATGTGGGGAGTCAAAATTAGAAACAACTGATACACATGTCTATTTAGGTTTAACACTAGATCAGTATTTAGATTATAGTGGCAGCTAGTCAGGTGGCAAAGTTTGCAGGTGGAGCTTTAGAATTGCTGACGGGAAAGCTTAAAAATGCTGGAGTGCCCTATAATGTTTTACAAAGTTGTTTAACTCAATGGTGTGGTCTGTAGTTGCATATGGTTCAGCAATCTGAGGTACTCAGAAGTTTACATGTATAGAGTCAGTTCTGCAGAGGGCTATGTGTCTCGTAAACATGCTCCCGGGGCTCGTGTTTATTGTGATATGGCTTGGAAACCGATAACAGTGAGACAAACAACTTGTGTTCTAACTACTTGTTTAGAGTTTCTAAAATGCCTGTATCCAGAGTTGATTATAAAATTTTCAAGTACTGTATGGATAAAAATGGAACAAGGTGTAAAATTGGAATTACATGTGGCTGTGCTGATATAGCTAGGAGCATAACTGTGTCAAAGAAAGTATTTGTAGATACAGTCTCTAAAGCATGTATGAATGATCATGTCATATCAAGGGAAAGAGTGGTAAATGATATTGTTGGTCCAAGCAACATTTGAGGGAATAAACTAAGAACATACAGTAAATTTAAGAATGGTTACTCAGTGGAAGACTATTGTAACTTAATGTCACGGTCTCATAGGGCAGCTTTTTCTAATTTAAGATGTGGTGCTGCACCAATTCGTCTTGAAACTGGACGGTTTAAAATGTTGCCAGTTGAACAAAGGTTATGTACCTTCTGTTATGACCAGGTATTAACAAAGTTTCATGTTATAATGAGATGTCATTTATATGATTATTTACGAGAAAACATGTTCGAGAAGGCTGCAAATATAGTAATTGACTTTCCAACCATGTCAGAAGAACAAAAATTTGAAAATACATTTTCTGATGGGAGTCTAGTTCGGTTGTCTGCCACAACCTGCTATAGTACCTTAAAAAGACGAGTTGAATTCGTATACAGGTAGTCTGTATTTTATTATGCTAACAAAAACGCTGGTTATGATTCTAAATGTCTGCTGTTACAAGATATGTCACTAAAGTGTGTGGTATTGTTTAGATATACATGTATTAGCCATCATGGCATGTTAGTAGAGAGCCAACCCAACAGATATTTACCTACAAATTAATATTTTGAAATCTTTAAAGGTACTTTATATGTACTGATATAAGTAAATAGCGGGGATGTGGTATAAAACCATAACGTCAACTATTGAAAATTTTAATTGCACATATTCAGATCTACTTGGTTTAAACAGTATTTATTCAATAAGTGCATATACAATATTTCTGTTAAATAACAGTAAGGATCGAGTAGAAAGCTCTAGGCTTATTAAAGATCTCTCTCCTTAACAATGAAATATGAATCACTTTGGTAACAGCAGATTATATATTTATATATAAAGTGTGCTTGCAGTTTATTAGTTTATTTATGAGAACCTTTTTTTCAAAATAAATCAAACAGTTGTATATTACGTGCTATTTAAAGTAAACAAAATATATGTATATTACACTAATTGATCTACTTAAGATACAAAGTGAATTACCAATGGGGTTTGGTTTTCTCAGCACCTGACTATTGTACATGTACATGTAGCATTACTGTTAATCAGTGTATTTCACATCTGATGTGAGGTACTTAAGAATCTTTTTTAACTACAGCAATTGCGTGTATATTCCAGGTCAAATTTTAAGAATTCTTTTATGGCAGATTTTAACAGCTTTAGCTTGTATAAGCAGATATAGAATTGTAAAAAATCCTATCTGTATGATTTACTGTTAAAGTTGTTCTACATGCTTTATAATGCGTACGTATAATTGTGATAAGTTCTTTTGTGCACTATTGACTAGAAGAATAGTCCCTAATAATTCTGAATAGAATTACCATTTGTATGTTTTAATGTATTTGTCAATGTAATTTATATATAGGGCGATGAAAGAGACTAAAATAAAATAAATATATGCATACCAGCAATTAACAGTCCGATGGACTAGGACGCATGTTACACGTGTTTTGTCTATCGACATAACTCAAATGGGAATTAAAATATATGTAGTGAGCAAACGCCATATCACTTAGGCCCTCTCCACTTGAATAACAAAAGACATCCACCGTTTGTTTGCAATGTAGAAGAAATATAATTTATGTATAAAGAAGTCATAATTCCTTATGCAAAAGAACCTTTTCAACTGTAAAAGAGTCTCAGGCGCCGGCGAAGACAAAGAAATCATAAATGCAGTTGATGCTAAACTCATTCTGTTCACAGATGATGATGCGCAAATATAGCGAAAGATTGCACATGTAGACAAAATCTTGACGGCTGATTTTCAAGTCATCCCATGCAGGAACTCATTTAAAAACGTTAATGTCAAACACTTGATAATTTAATGAACTCAATTAACGTGAAAACGGTTGATTGTTGTAATTATAAATAATGTTGTAATTACAACTGTTTAATGTCGTTTCAAGTTCAAATGTTTTAGTTTCATTATTTCGTGTTTGCATTTGATAATTAATGAAATGTTTCGTGTGGAGACTCTGGTTAGTTTCTGTTGTTCAAAAGTTTCCTAATTGCGAAAAGCTCTTGTGAATTGCTATGGTAAGGCTATTTGATTAATATACTTAAATGAGAAAATACAAATCCTTCTTTCTCATTTCAAAAAACTATATCAACACTAGATCTTCCTACCATTTAAGTCAAGCATAATGGTGTGGTATATTGTCCTTTCAAACAACATCTGCTCATTAATATTGAAATGGGTAGATAGAGGAAAAGACGTAGTCTTGGGTATTACACACAGAATTTCAAACACAATTTCTTCTTGGTAATTTGAAAGTCTTTAAAACACAATCAGCCATAAATTTTGAAAACACCATTTATATTTCATCTATACAAAGTAAAGGAGTTTTACATGTGGTAGCGCTTGAACTAAACTGAAATTTTATTCGCCATAATGTTCAAAGAAACTTATGAAAGACATATTCAATCTATTTACATATGACACAAATCAAGACCTGGATATTATTTGATGCTAAAGAAACAAAACATAAGAAATCAGAAGATTTTGGTAAATAAAGTTAGAGCTTACTTCAATAGAAAGTGCATGTGTCATTAGACCTTGGTAGCAGCTCGATAATACACGTTCATAAATGAAAACTCTTAAACATAAATGTTGCCTATTATGTAATAATTACATGTCACTGAAATGTTTTGTGATACATTATTGAAGTGTTGTAATTATTTTTTCTAGCATCATACTGATATACAGAGTTAGCAGAAAGTTCATTACTAAGAATCGACGAAGAGTGTTCATGTATGTTTTAGATATTCAGTTCCATGCCGTTGTTGTTGGAGGGACCAGTTTTCCGATAAATCATTGAAGAACCGCTATGCGTAGCTCATATAATTTTAAAGGGTCTTTGAAAGGTTATTTCACAAACGGATAACACATACTACTACTACAAAATATAAAAGATACATAGTTTCTGTAAATTTGTGTTTACAAGTATCATTGAAACAAAACGTTTATAACTGCTGCATGATATCCGCTGTCTTGCCATTGAATTCAATTAACATTTTCAGTAATTACGCGCCTGCTGTTTCAATTGAAAGTAGTCTGTCTTCGCAATCACTCTTCCATTCCATTTGTGAGTCTATGGAAAAGAACCATTATCATTGTCAAAATGCTTTTGCGTCAAGAAAGCTTTAAGACACTCTCTACGCCATTAATGTATTCATGCACCATTCCTCAAAAGATCTTTGCCCATTATCTTATCAGGAATCCAAGATCTTTCATATCTAAGAAGCTTTTTCTGGGTCGGGTCTCGTTCTGTTCCGGAAGTGGAAATGGAGGTGGAACTAGCTGTTTTCGTTTATTAACCGTTCGTTGAGTGTTTTGTACCGGGGGTGCACCGGACCTATCATGCTGTTTACTTGAATTAACAAACCTGTCTGATATAATAAATGATCGACTATTTTTCTTTGCTGGTCTTGGCAAAATGTTTCGATTAGTGTCAATGAGAGGTTGACTTATTTGATTTCTGTCTAATGGTACCTCATGACGGTTATCAAGGCTTACGCTGAATAAAGCTGGTTTCTGATTCGTCAAGGGTGATTTTAAATTGGCATTTAAAAGGTGTGGTTCATCCATATGTGTTCTGATTATAGGTTCTACTGTAGTGGTCGGTTTGGCTTCTTTTGGGGCTGTTATTGAATTTGAAGAACCTTTTGTCAAGTCTGTACCACTGGCCGCCAGAAGTTTCATTATACCATTGATCAAACTATGAGAAGGGAGATCTGCTGCCTGCTTTAGGAAATGTCTCAGTTCCGCGTTGTTAGCAGGACTGTTTACCTGTGTCGTTGACGTTCGTGTATCTAATGCTGTTCTATGTGCGACTGTTGTCTCTTCTGGCTGTTTAAAATGTTTCTGTAATGTACCTTTTGTGACTCCATTGTCTGACATATGTGTCTTGTCAAGTGGATGCAGTACTTCAGTTTCTGCCTGTTGAACGTTTGAAGTTGTCATATTTATGTGTCTGTCTAACATACTTGGAGGTGTCTCTTGACTATTTGGCAGCCGATCATAGATGCTTTCTGAACCAGGCATATGTGGTGTCGGAAAAGTGGTCATAGTATTTCCTGTCTGTTGCAGCTTTGTAGTTTTGGTGTCTTTCCCTATACTATTTATAGCGGTAGTTGATGTTTCTGTTGTGGTATATGCAGTTGTGAATATATCAACATAATCAAACATATAGTATGTGCTTAGTAATGCTGTGGTTGTTGTAAATGGTATTGTTGGTGTGCTTGTAGGTTGTGTCCCGACGGTATGAACATGTGCCCTCATTGGATTACCTTGGCGTATTCTTTGATGTTTTGGAAGCGGGGTGATCAGCTGGTCGTGAATGGCGTGTAATAGGGGATAAACGTCTCCTGTACAAAACATTCCCGAGAAGTCGTCCATGTCTAACGAGGAAAGCATTACACCACCAATGCGGTTAAATCGCATCCAATTTATCTGTAAAGCAGAATATAGGTTTTACTGAGCCACTCTCATTTTAAACTATAAACTGCATGTTAAAAGAAAAATCAGTTTTACTATAAAACCAGTTTAATTATTGCGAAAAAAGAAACTTAGACATATTTTTATCTTGAAATTACACGTTCGCTCCTCAGTCGATCATTTACTTCATTTCCAAGAAACACGTAAATTGTACTCATTTCTTTTATCAATAGATACTTTTACCAATTCCCCTGTTTTTAGGCTTATCTGAGGACTTCTCTTGAACACAAAGATATGTAATAGCGAATATAATACCCAAGAGCCTTTACACAAATATATGGACATATTATACAGCACAAAATAACATTCATATTTTTGAAAATGCATCCGCTGTATTTCTTGTGTTTTCAATTGGTGTTCACTTCAACAATAGGATATACCATTACGATTTCCTTCTATTTTCTATATATGAAAGTCAAAGTATGTTTTTTTGGTAAACAAGTATTGAGTTTAATACAAAATATATGTCTTACATACGAAAACCGATCTATAAAATGTCATCCAAACATATAAAGTAAGTATATACACCATTATTGTTTCGAATTAGGGCTTCATTTAAAAGGCTGTATCTGCGTCCTCTTGTTTACTCGGCAATTATACCGTCTGCTCAAGGAGATGTCAATATATTATCGGGAAAGACAATTGACCGTTGTTTGTTCTTAAAGCATTTATAGCGAAATAATATGCTATGCTATGAATAAAGGGCAGTATGTTTTCAATGAAACTTTCATAACTAAGCAACGCTGTCTGACAACTGGTTAAATATGAAAGGAATAAATACGTCAACATTGTTTTGGACTAAGCAGAACATAATTCTTTCATCATCTATTGGTAAATTTATAATCTCTACTATATATAAATGTTTAATGGGACCTTAACAGGAACAGTAGACAGTCTGCAAATGTAAAGTGTGGACACTTTCAATCAAACTGCAGTGCTTCAAATATTACAACAATGAGAGGATGGCACAGGCACAAAACGTAACTGAAATTGTTACCTTAAACACATTTTTACAAATAACTCACCATAATTACACAGTACCATGATAAGTGTACTTTGTGCATTGAACTGGCACAATAAAAGTTCCTTATATAAAACCGGTCGAATGAATGTGTTTAAAGCCGGGATTAAAATAGGCAATACTCTTTTATATAAATCACAATGAACACAAAAATACTTTAAATACATCCTAATTTATTAAAACTTCAAATGCCAGTTTATCAAACAAAATTAATTAGGAATTACATACAACAAGTTCACAAAACTCAAACTTAATACATACATTTGCATTACGCATTTCATTTGCAAAGACAGTAGAAACACAAATTAAATAGAAAATGCAAAATTATAGTTATTGTTGGAATATGATTCACAAAGTATATTAAGGTCTTACTTACTTCTTTAGTAATTCAAAAGAGAATGCATGCTTAAGTGCTATTATTAAACCAAATGTTTCGGGACGGAAGGAGACGCTTTTGGACCTTTCTTTCTTCTGCGTTTTAATCTTCTGCGAATTTTCAAAGCTTTTCCTTTTCTCCGCCTTACTTGTTTAATAACTGGTTTCTTGACTTTTGATTGCACTGGACTAGAGGTTGTGCTTACTGTCGTTGTATATATAACAGGAGTCGTTTGTTTCGAAATATTACGACGAGTAATTAATGGTGAAACAATTCCAGCATTATGTTTAGGTTCAGCTGTAGACATTGATAATGCAGTCTTTTCAAACTTGTCCCTAGACGACTTCGTCTTTTTGACTACCGAATTACTTCTTTGACTAGCTTTGTTTTGTCCTTTCTTGTTCGTTCTTGCTGATGTTTTCACCCGTTTAATTTTACGGCGGAGAATACGAATAGGTGCTTGCTTTCGTTTGCTTGCAATTCTTATAGTCTTTCTAACCTCTCTAACAACATTTTTATCGTTTTTACCGCGCGTTTCTGCTGACGGTGTTTTCATGTGTTTATCATGTACAATGATATGATTGACTGAAGATGTAGTTTGGTCATGGTTACCCCGAGTTTTAACATCGGCCAATATAATTTTGTCGTTTTTTATTTGGCTTTTAACACGTTTTGCTTTTTCTCTTTCTTGCTTACCATTCGGATTTTTTCGTTCAGTGAGTTTTGTACCGGTGGTTCCCGTTTCATCAATTTGTTTTCTTTTATTAGTGCTACTTTTACTCGCTCTAATATCGGACACTATTGAATCAGTTTGTCCCTTCACTGTAATACTCGTTGTAGTCAACATGTTTGTATTACCGATGGAGCCAGTTGTAGCAATAACTTTTGTATCGTGATTAATTATTTGTGTGTGCGTTTTTTTATCTATCTTTATTGCCTTATTTGGTAAGTTCTTCCTATTTTTCCTGTTTTTCCTGTTTTTCTGTTTTCTCATGAGGACTTTTCTGCGCAAATGCTGGTTAACACGTCTTTTTTGTTTGGCTGGTTTGATTTCAGGTTTGTTTTTGTTCATATCAGCTTTGAGCAAAGGCTTATTCTTTTCTTGTGCTTGCTCTTTCTGTTTCGTCTCAATGTTTTGAAGGTGATTTTGGTGCGGATTTTTGTGTTGGTCATTTGTCATACCATTTACCTGCTTCAGACTATCCTTGTCTGTAAGGCTATTCTTATTTTTTGATTTCGCTTTCAGATGTATCTTGGTTTTCGCCTGAATATTTAAAGATTTCTTATGATTTGTAGCCATGGTTTTCGCCATATTACTTTTGCCACGAGGTTCAGTGTTTGATGAAGTCTGCTGCTTGATTTTACGAGGTTTCTTAATAAGTTTTTGTTCTACATTTTGCGTAAGACGTTCAACCGATACATTTGCCTTAACAAACGTGGGATCATTTAAATCGGTTACAACTGTATTCAGCAACGCGTATGCTTGAGTCTGACATTTGTCTGCGAAATCATCTGTATCCAAGGACCAAACCATCATTCCTCCAATTTCATATGTTCTTGTCCAATTCACCTATAAATGTTTGCACGTGTTAAGTATTAGGAACACAAAGATACTTTGACAATTACAAATAATACAAAAACAGCTTAAAGCATCAAGCCACAACATTGACAGACAAATACCTATGCTAGTGATGTGGTAACTGGACTTGTTTGATTAATATATTTTGTAACAATATGTTGGTCCATAATTTGGAATAATTAATATTTCTTGTTGTAAAAGCAATTGTTGATTGTAATTACAGCAAAAGACATTGAATATAAAATTGAGTGTGGTAATAGATTTAGCAGGTCAATAATTACCATGTTTTGATACGTGTTCTTAATGTGTTTATTGGTTAAGTAAGATCTATAACAAGGGTTCATTTAACTCCTGGTATAGATCTTCCTTAATTAGTAAATTGTATACTTTTGGAAATTCTACACAAATTATAGACTAGTACTTTGAACATATGGTTATTACAAATCAGATAACGTTCGTTCGCTCAGTAAAAGATTGTTACAAAATACGAGTATCAAACAATTACACATAAGACTGACACTGTCACAAGCGTTAGTTTTCAAACACTATTTTGTTATACCTGAGAGAGAATTATCCAAGGCAAGACTTACAAACGCATTTTTGAGGACCTGAGTTTCTGACTGAAGGTGATCATGCTCTGAAAACATTTTTTTCATGCAAAAGATTTTCATTTTCTAAGAATGTGTAATCTAATTAAATATTTTATTCAGAAATAAAACTTGAAGGTCTTTACAGCTCGCCACGTATATGTATATATATATATAATGAAAATAATGGAACTATATGAGTTTTCTATTTGTATTATGTGTATATTATGTGTATATTAAAAAAGTAAAGGCCAGGTCCTCAAAAATGACATTGAGACAAACAAACCAGCGAGCGGGACACTGTAATACCTTAGCTTTGACACTCTCCACATCTTCGCCTGCAATCCACTGATTCCCGCTATACCAATAAGCTACCTGACTGGTAACGTCCCATACTCTTGGGGCATCAGCGTACTGCGAACATCGCTGTAAAGAAAGCGAGCCCGTCTGGTTTAAAGATTCCAAGCGAGATTTCGTTGTAGATATGTACTTTTGTCTAATAGTATTCATATTCTTGTGTCATATGACCAAATAGAAATGACAACTTTTTAAATATTCAAAAGACAGGTTTGTTACAACTTCTAATATAAAAATATTCATATTTTGTATTTTTGATACTGCATAAATGCTCGAAACAATGTATATAATTCAAGCATAACCATTGCATACTTTTTAATCTGTAAATAGATTCAATCCCGTGGCAACCAATCTAAGAAATCATTTACCTATAACAATAAAGTATAGTAACTTTAATTTTTCATGTAATTTTTCATCGTGTATTTTTATAAACTATTCATGTACTTTTATTCCTCTTGCACAAAAAGAAATAATGAACAATACAAGAATAATATCTTCACTTTAATGACTTCTTTTACAGAACAGTTCTTAAAATGATTTCAGTATTGTAGGATTGTAGGTAATTACAATATATATGCCATAATTGATTATGTTTGCGTTTTACTTTGCAGTATGTTACCTAGCTGTGTACTTGCCTCATAATATGCGAGCATGCCTGGTTGTTGGGTAAAGTCGCCAGCATCTCCTGGACCTGTAGTAGGAACGCTGTAGTCATTGTGGCGTGCTTTTCTCAATGTGAAGGTCCTTCCGTACGTTGATATTCCAAGAACGAGCTTACTTCTGTCAGAGACATTAGAGATCCAGTGACGCATTGCAGAATCCTTTTATTAGAAGAATTATACCATTGAAATCATTTGATTAAACAAGACGAATGCAACAAATTCTCAAATTTAAGAATTATCAGCGTACAAAAATAATTCAGAGATTTCGTGCTAGCGAGTCTTTGTTGGAATGATAGGTGCAGTGTATGGATACAACGTTGGACTTCAGTACCTGAGGTGGCTGGTTCAACGCGGAATGTGATGGAATATTCCACCTTTCCTCTGAGTTTCGGGAGAGGTTGTCAGAATTGAAATAGAAAACAGTGATTGGACAAGAACAGAACAAGCTGTATCAACTGGCATTTCCATAAACTGATCGGTTGTAATTGAACTGTTCAACCAAATTTATATAAAAGAAAGGCCTTCAAGCTGTAATACCGGTAATGTCTTAATACATTACTTCTTATGCATTGTGTTGTTTATCTTGTTTGTCACAAGTCCTTTTTATCACATTTAGTAAGAAGAGAGCCAAGATGATCTCCAGTACATGACCTACTTATGACCAAATGTGACAGACATTTAATCTTAAACTATATATCATATACACAAACATTCTGTTTGACCTTTACAAGACATTGTTTCTGACCAGTTAACATAATGATTGGTTATAAAATGTGACTTGTATAGTATTAACAAGGTTTTTGCTGGTTTTGACCTGCTGATCTAGATTTCAATCCATACTGATCAACATTCAATCTTGGCTAGAAATTATCAATGCAAACAATCTGGCTAAATGTCATGGCAATTGTGTTTTAAATGTGGCCTCCAAAGCGCTTACTTGGTTTAAATTTTAGTTATTCCATCCACCTATGTTTGACGAAAAAATCAAAGTTGATATAGAAATCATTGCAACAAACACTCTTACCAATTGTTATGAAGATTGGGTAGAAAATGTGACCTTTTGTGAGTATTACCAAGGTTTTACTTTGAATTGATCATAGATAACCAAGATTCGCTTTTGACCTAAAAATCATTGAGACGAATATTATGACCAATTTTCATGATTGGTTAAAATGTGGGTCTAGATTGTCAACATTTCTCTTTAATCTGAAGGTGTGGTCTAAACTTGTCCTAAATATCATGGAGGAAAAACATTCTGACCAATTTTAACGATGATTGGAGTGGCACCAACTTAAAGCGCAATCAAACTTTTAAACACAAAAGTACTCTTGAATATTTATTGACTTCAATGTCATATGCTAAAATTCAAATGTTTCTTAGAATTATTGAAGGCTTAAAAATATGTATATTAGAGAACAGACCCTGAAATTTATGAAAAATGGATGGCTTAAAAAATCAGTCGATCTGTCGCGGATTTACAATTAAACTATATTTTGTTAATTATCATAATAATGCAATATACTTAATTATGCAAATGAGCTAAACCTATCTGTTTGTTTTTAGCCCAGAATTACGATATTTTGGGAAAAAAACATCGTTGGAAATCTATACAATGGATTCATAAGAACTAGAAGTGACTTTAACAGATTCAAAAGTTTGCACGAGTCTTTTCACCTAATCAGTTTCAATCGGCAATGCTGAGATGGATATTTAGATAGTGTTCACAAACGTGCTCTTTAATTTGATACATCGTTTTAAATTGTAGCATATTTACGATCCTAATGATCCTTTTTTTCGTGTTGCGCATCAAATGTGTAAGCACTGTCTTTCTTTGCTTTTACCGTAAGACCTAATTTTTTTATCCCATATTTGACCTACAAATAATAGCGATAAACATTTTGACCTCCGGACTGTTAACGATGCAAAGGTTGACATACGAACAGACGACGGACAACGGGCGATCAAAATAGCTCACATTTGAGCACTTCATGCTCAGGTCAGTTGAAATAAGTTTGAAACCAGAAATAAAACTAGATGTATGAATCGAACATACCACATTGATTTCTGTTGACGGTCCGAATTCTTCCTCTCGCGCATACAACTGACTTGGGTGACCTGTATAGTTGTCCCATGCTCCGTGAAGGTCATATGCCATCACATTCAGGAAGTCTGTGTATCTAGGTACAGAATTATTAAAACAGTATAATTTAATGGGTAGAAATACCGTATTTCTAAAAGTTACCGGTTCGTTCGAGCTCGATGTGTCAATATGCCATATCATCCTGTATACAGTTTTTGGTCGATCAGTATAATGCTAATGAAAGTATTGGTATATGTGAAAATGACGATGATACTGATTATCATAATGATTATGATCATGATGATTTTGATAATTAGTATGATGATGACGAACTTTTCGTCTCATACAGCTTCCGGGAGTTATAAGCGCCAGGAGCTACTATCAGTCTTACACGGTTTGTTCGTTTCATTTTCTTAATCTTCAGACAAAGTTGGTTTTTTGTTGATAGCTAATAGATGTACCACCATAATATGTTTTCATTTGTTAGTTTTGAAATTTAGATTGCTGTTATAATACTTACTTTGTAACATTTTCAATTTCATAAGCGTCTCCAATTATTTCCCTACTTGCTGATACACCTGCCGTTAGCAGTAGAGGCGGTAACCCTGATTTTTTACTTTCAGCTTCGAATGCCTGCCTGATTTCCTGTAAAGTAACCAACAGTTAAATAGGTCTGTGGGTGTTTCGTGACAAGACCTGTCTCATTATAACGGATCAAAAACGTAAATATCACAAAGACCGAAATAAAACCATGGTGGCATTTCATTATTTTACCTCTATTAAAATACCTCTGTAAAGTCATTTGCAATATGAAGAATTGCATAAATCAGACAAAAAAAGCTTAAAAGGCAAATGTTACGGTTGTCAAAAACTCAGAAGACTTGCTTAGGGTTGAGATTTAAAAACGTAAGATAGAATAGAAATGCACCGTGTTTACATATGTTTCACAACTATTTTGATATTCGTCTTATTTTCTCTAGACAATAAAGAACATGTGAAACGTAGTTCTGTAGATAATTTTAAAGAATATGTAGTACATTTTTCGAACAGTTTCTGGTTTTGATGTTTGAAGAAAAGTAAGTTTAACCACAGTCATAGTTGTAAATGTGTCTTATGACAGGAAACAAAATCCCTGTCACTTGAGATTTAAGTAAATATGCAATAGTACCTTCAGAAGCAATGAAAAGTTGACTTTATCTTTTGGCCTTCCGCCTCTTTTGGTTGGATGTTGCCAATCGATTGTAAGTCCGTCAAAGTTTTTGTCCCTAAGAAATTTGACACTCGTCTTTGCAAATATTCGTCTAGCACTCCTGCTTGCTGCAAGCTTACTAAATGCCTTGCTGCCCATCATCCATCCACCCACTCCAAGTAGTGTCTTCAACTCATGATTTATCTGCTTTAAGTTATTTACACGTTTAAACCTACAGGAACAAGAAACGTTCAAGTTTAACACTAGAATCAATTTGAATTGTTTTCATTCTTTAAAAATAGTGCAAAATGTCTGCAACTTGAATTACAATTATTTATGATTTCCGTTCAGAGCTATTTAGAGGAAAATATACGCTAAATGAGTTATTCGGACTGAATATTAACTTTTGTACTAAGCACAGTGTGTTATTATTTATACGGATTTCTGTCGTTCGTTTTGTTTAATACCGTATCATCTTTTGTATAAATGTAACGTCTCATCTTGACGAATGATGATAAAGATTATATCGAGGTCAGAACGTGAAAAGATTGTAACTCTTTGTAATTTCTGTATAGAGTGACAATCGTTTTGCGTTCAGGCCTTGATATGGTATATATAGCACAATGGACCATTATTCCTTTTTTTCAGTAAAAAAGGCAACTATTTACATGAAAAAAAAACAATTTAAATAAACAGCATAAAACTATGCCAATGAGGTTATTTGCCGAGTACGATACAATAATTCATTGGGACAAGGAATGAACTAATTATTCATTCGGCATACAACGACAAGAAGACAATTAATTTTTCAAAAATGCATTCTTAGATACAGTGTAAGATGTTTCAATTCTAAATGTAATTAAATACACTAAAACACAGTTTACAAAACATATTGAGTATAACTTATGAAACTGACATTCCGTCACTCCATGTTGACCCTTCGTCATTCCACTCAGTTGGTTCTAGTCTGTTTCCTTTGAGTTTAGCATATACATATATCACATGTGTGCAGAGTTTAGCATCCACATCTTCAGGCAGAAACTTTCCACCTTCCGCTCTGTATTGTGACCAGTTTGTGTACACACAAACGACTCGGTATCCGTATGAACCTGTAAGGAAAGTAAAACATATGTAGCACAAAAAGTACTTTAAATTTGGTTCTCATTCCTTTTAAGAATCAGGAATAAGGAACGAGTTCCTAATTCCGTATTCGACTTATGTGATTTTCCAGTAAAAGCTATACTACTATATGACGAAAATGCTTCACTGGCCAAATGATGTGTAAAAGAATCGTGAACACATGGGCCCTCTGACGCGTGTCGTTTCTTCTATTCCTTTACGAATACCCTAGTTTCTATTCAGCTGATGTGAGTTTCCAGCAACTCTAATTAATTCCTGAAGAACATGTTTCGTGGTACGAAAAAGAATTTGGAACAGTGTTTCTTTCCCAACTGCGAAAAAAATAACAATTTAAAGAAAATACTGCATAGGCAATAAACATAACACGAAAGCAAGAATGCGAACATATTTGTTTTCCTATGTTATACATATGGGAACCAGTGCCCATTTATACTTCGTTTCAGGAAAAAAACATTTAAATCACAAATATGTTTT
>JAUMHA010374800.1:0-12958 GCA_032359765.1 Saxidomus gigantea
GTAGGAAAGATGGAAATAGAAAAAATCACCCAGTGACCTTGACCAAAAAAAGTAGCCAGTGATATAACAAAACCATGCGAATTAAAAAAAACCAATGACATTTATCCCCCCACCCACGCAAAAAAGATACAATTTTGAATTTTAAAACAATCTATCTTTAGTAACAGTGACCTTGACCTTGACCCTAGTTACCCTAAATGCAAGTCCAAGCTTCTTCTCAACGCAAGCTACCTACACAACGATTTTCATTGTAATACGTCACCCCTAACTCGAGTTATTGAACGGAAACCATTTGTCTACTTTTAGTAACAGTAATTTTGACCTTGAGCATAGTGACCCCAAATACAATCGCACGCTTCCTCTCTACGCAAACTATCTACACACTAAGTTTCATTTACAATTGGTCACTCTTAACTAAAGTTATTGCGCGGAAACCAAATGTTTGACGACGGCCCGAACTACAAAAGTTGTACTTATTAAAGTGATGTAAAATATTTTATATATATTCAACGTGATTGTCCCAGTTTTAAGAAAAACATTTATCGCTGCTTAAAACTCATAGAAAATTACAAAAAAAGTAAAAAGGAAATCCTTGTCAAGACCTTTTTAGCGAGTGACCTTCGTTTAAAAGTTTGACTGTACAATATCATTGTTGAAACAATTAATAATCAAGTACTGTCGTAAACCATCATTGACAATAGTAGCCTCCTTTGAAATGCACATCACAAAAACGTTTTAAACTGACGCTTCATGTTCTTAAAGGTCGATCTATTTAATATTCTCAGATCTGTTCATTTTCGTTTTGCAGCTGATCACTTTAAGCATGATTACAACGGTGGTTGTGTTCATTTTGTGTCATACTGTAAATGGATTATCCAGATGGAATCATTCAGATGCTAGAGAACAGTGCAAGGACCACGGGGGACTTATTTCGTATCCAGATGTCATTGGAAATAATAAGCGAGATGGTTTGGTGCTGTCTCTGAATGACACCGACTCAGCCTGGATATCAGGATATACCAACTTTTCAAGTTTTATAAGCTGGATCGGATGCTACTCTGGAAACGTTCCAGAACACTTCAGTTATACACACGAAATTACCCGAAATAACATACACAAATGTTTACAATATTGTAAGAATACTACTAATAATGTGACGTTTATTGGACTACAGACAGACTCGTGTTACTGTTTACGAGTCTTAAATAACTTGCAACCACTGGCAGACAATGCCTGTTGCCCGCAATTGGTGGAACCGGACTTTTTTTATCACAGTGATGTTCGATCAAGCTCGCAAAACATAAATGTGTATACAATCATGGATCAGACAAAACTAACCTGGTATACACAATCCCCAAGCTATTTTGGACAATGTGTCTATGGAAGAAAAGTTGGCCAAGATGTACTGTATGCTACACAGCCATGCATGAGAGACGCGGACGGTTTTATATGTGAGAAAAGTGAGAAAGATGAAATTGATGATAATTGTTATCAGAACAACAATGGTACAGCTCAATACTGTATTGTTACAACATCTTCCAACTGGCTTCGTTCTGTTGATCAATGCAAGAATTATTCGGGAAAACTAATCAGCCACATTCATTCTAAAACTCTTAAATACCTGTCTGCAAATAAAACGTACTGGACTGGTATATTTCGTAGCTATGAAGTTATAAGTGAACGTTTGCCACAATCCGAATGCTTAACGGTTACAAAAGTCAAAAATGACTTTATTGTTCATCCCGATACATGTTCAGCCCAGAAATGTCTGATATGTGTCGAGAATGTTCCCAGTACTACAGAAAAAATCAACAAAACACAACTTACTGGAATCTTTATCGCGGTAGGTATCGTATCTGCAGTGGCTATTTCTGCTCTTATCATCTGTTTAGTAAGACAAAAGAAAATCAAATCACGACGACAAGAAAGCTCTAGCGAAAATAAGAATAATACAGACGAGGAAGAGTATGCTACTATTGATGAAAACGAAACAAAATCACCGAAGGCGTCTAAAATGCCGAAATCATTTCATTCAAACAACAGGACAACAGAAAAATCCCAACTAGGATCTAGACTTGAAAATAATCTAGACGAGTGTGAATATGACAGAGTGAATTTGAAAGTTCCAGGTAACTCTGCTAATCAATGCACTGTTAATCTCACCGAACAGTCTGCTGATATGCATGTTTACGGACATCATCCTGGTGGTGTGGATGTTGTAACTGGTTACTATGATCATCTTGGAGCTTTGAACGCTCAGCAAAAAGCAAAGCCACTTGATGGCGTGTACAGTATAATGGCAGACGAGACTGATACATACAATGTATTAAAAGCTGAAGATGTCACTAATCTAGATACATCCAGAGATAACAAACATCAGAAAGAAGAGGCTAACAATTTGTACGACAAGTTACAGGGGTAACAGAAAGACAGAAGCTATATTTTTATCAAGAACTTTTCTCACTTTAATAAGGACTATTTGACAAAAATAACAGATGTTTATTCGCTGTAATGTCTAAGTTAATCGGTAAATTTGTTCCTCTTTTTTCAGTCATTTGGTTAGGCAAATGAGGATTCTATTCGTTTTTGAGATTTTGACAGAATGTTTGAACATAAGATGGTGGTGGATGAGAGAACGGCTGTGATTAAACAAAAATCTAGTCCTCTTTCGAAACGATTGCAAAATCTTATTTTATTCAGAAACAGAAAAGACGTATTAAAAGGGAGATGGTAACTCAGTTATAACTTTAAAGTCCGAGGATCTTTTTGAATTTACTGATATAGTAAAATTAATTTACTGATGATAGAACCATGTTCTATTCACTCTAAAACAATGTCGACATATGTCTTTCTTTCGTATTCAAGTTGGTTCGTCATGAGAAATAGCTGACAGACAGCCTTTCTCATTTTTTGCAATATAATTTAAATAAAATACTGCGATCTATTTCTTATATGTACTTTTTGATTCAAAGAGCCAATGTTTGAATGTTTTGGTGCAAATAAAGGTCATTTACGCTGGTACATTTTTTTTGTAAGATAGCTTTCTCGGTAAAATAAGAGCTACTTGTAAATGTGATCCTGGGACTTTAAATGAAACAAGGAAAAAGCAATACAACAATGACAACACTAAAATTAGCAGCCACATGTGTTAGGTTGATTTTATAGTGTAATATTAATTATACATTATTAAAATAATTGCAAATACTCGGAAAAGGAAGGAAAACATGCAATTTCCTGGTAGTGAAACACTTGAAAGACCTTTAATGATTATATAAAATCTGTACCGAACGACTTTTTTCAATATCAATTATTTATATACTTTTACTTGCAATTTGAATGATTTGAAGACCTAAGCAATTAGTCTTTGTTAAAGTATTTTGTTGTGTCTCCCCCCTCACTATTTTTGAAAGCCATTATTTAACAAAAGTCATATTTTAATTGTACATGTATGCAACTTCCGGACGAACTTAACGAAACATTTTAACCTGGCTTACGGAAGTACTCCAACGCCTACAGTCAACTATTTGTAAGTAGAATGGAAACATGTTAAGCAACCTAATATGAAAGCAACCATCTGCGGCCATTGTTCATTGCTTCTAAGTGAACGGTCAATATAGATATATTCCATTTCAATGCAGAAATAACCAGTAAAATTACTAAAATGAGATGTGTTGCGTTGACTTGTAACCTACATTTATGTTTTTATATGTTTTGTAAATATACATTTTTTATATACTAGACTAAGTTATGTCATGTAAATTTCTCCAATTGTTATTGTTTATGTCATTTAAGGTATGCCTTTTTATTGATTATTTGTATTTTGTCAATGATTTTGATCATTTTAGTGTTTGTTATAGACAGTAAGTACATGCATAGTTCATCTGTATCAAAGTGTAAGTATAGTTTATAAGTCTTCTTTACAGGAATAAGCAACTATTGAAAGGGAGCGTTAACGAACCGGAGCAATAAGTGTGTTTATTTCGGTCATGTGGACCCGATAATAGGCTAACAGTTTATCCGACATACAGACAACCTTTACATTGAAATATAGAAATGCAATTAAACGTTAAATCGAAAGTGGAGTATTTATTTTTGACTGGAATTGTCAAAAAAAACTATATTCAACAGAAATAAAACAGTGATAACTGTGGTAATATTCATTTAGCTGTTGTTTTTCTTAACATTCTGATGGTCACGTTGAAAGGTAATATCACACCATGTGCAAGACCTCAAAGAGTGTGGGGTTGTATGATATTAAGAGGTTGATACTCATACGCATAAAGCAAGTGATACTTGAAGTAAGAGGTTGATATTCTTTAGTAGATTAACTGATACTTAAAAATTAAGTATCTGCTAACAGGAAAGTTACAAAATGACATACAAATGTACAAGTAATGAGGAAGACTTCCGAATCATATTCAATACATAGACATATACTTGGATATCTTAAATGTTTATATGTTATAAAAAGAAAATGATTTCTCTCGATGACAAACAATTACAATCATTGACACTTAAATTTCAAGTAGGTATTCGTACAAATGCGGATATTTCCAGAGATCACTTGAGTTTTAGTTTTAAATGTGCGCTAGCTTATTGTAAAAACCGCAATACTTATGTCCCCAAAATCCTGAGGACAAACTGTAGGAAACATCTCCCAATTAATTTACTGATCATAGGTCGGCCTACCCTGACGAAAGCCCCGTCACGAGAAGTGAGACCTCAGTCAGTGTTCAAGTGTTGTAAGCGGACGAAATGCCACGCCTGATCACCTCTCGGTCGATAGAATTTCATGATATAATGAGCGACAGATAATACTTTAATATTTATTAATACTGCATTGCGAGTTACCGGAATAGACTCTAAACTTTAAGTATCGATTAGATGAATATATTACTTGACTTTTCCAGGACGCTAATCAAAGACAAAGTAACAAGAAACCTTACATTATAGCTTATCACAAAAACTAGAGTACTTTAAATATCAAACATTTTTGAAAACAAAGAGCACCAAGTGTCTGTCTCTGATATGAGATAAAAGCCACATCCACGAGCACATGTTTGTATACTTAATCTATTTTCAGTTGTTTTCAAACGGAAAAAGAGTTACAAACACACGGATGATACACGTTACTACTACATATCCGCTTGGAATCAACCTCAACCTCAATGGCCGTGGTTAACATTCAGTGTCACTTCTGCATCCATAGGCTCATGGAAACATATCCGCACTGTTGTGCTCCAGCATCTCTTGATACAGCTTATACATTATTACAGCATCTTGTAATTAAACAAACTTCAAACAGCAGTAACCTTTAAAACTAAATACATCTAGTAGAAATATAAACAAACTTTAATGAGGAATATAGAAGAACATATACCTTTAATTACTCTTCAACAACTTGTAACAAATACTTTATTCTGGGGTGTGGCTGGTGGGTATTTTCTTGTGTATACTCGGCGTGTCGATACTTGACTGAGAAGATTGCACGGGGATCTGTCTGTTTTATATAGTTTATCTAACTTAATCCCGGGCTGATATACAATTGCAGTGGTAAAACCGGGAAACAGCACGGTTTAAGTAAAGTAACAATAAAACACGAGGGTAACCGTTTGTCAAGCAACGGACTATAGTACGACAATACATACATTAACCAACCGATAATCAATTATTTCTCCTTAAATAAATTAAATTATTTTTATGCAGAAAATAATTTCTATTATGTATAATTTTATAATTCATTACATATTTCTTATTGGAGAGCACCTTTATACAGTAAACAATTTTTCTATTGCTACCAGTAGCCTTTTCGCCATAGCTTTAAAACGACACAAGATAATGAGATTAAATTTGCAGGGCAACTTAATTAAAATAAAACATACACCTAAGGAACAAAATTGAAAACAAAATAATGATACAAAGTGTAGATTTTGTAATTAATTTGATGTGCACCGCGGTATAGAAATTCGCAAAGTTTGCAAATTAATTCAATTGATAAAACTAGAAAGTTAACGTCCACTGGTTTACTTTAAAGTTTCTAAGATTGCTAACAATACAAAATGCAATGGATTTTAAATGTAGGTATGTATTATATTCGTTTTAATGATAGTCAACTAAACGCATTTGATAAAACGTAACAAACTGTAACAGTATTGGTAGAATGTTCAGCATGTTTACAGCTAGAGAGGAAGTTGTGCGACATGCGCTGATCCTGACTCAAGCACATGCCCTAATCATTCTGTATGTGAAGAATGCAAATGGACCTAAAAATGCTATCGCGTAACTTTCAAGATTATAATGTTAATAAATTCTGACACCAGCAGTTTTTGTTTTCACTTATGTCCCCGAACCAAATTCTGACTAAATTGTTGTGACGAAATGGTCTCGCCATTTAGTTTGCCAACAAAGTAAAAATAATAAAATATTATTTTTTATTGCAAAAAATTAATTAATGAATCAGTTTATTGGTATTGAAATAAGTTTTAAGAATTTGATAGAATTTTACAAACAACATTTCGCGTTCTTACAAGTTTAAATTATTGGCAAAATTTGCGAATTTGAAAGATAGGGGTTGTGTCAAATCATTTATAAAATCTTTAACTTGCAGAATAGTTTTTGTTGAATCAAACAATGTCTTATATATTACTCTAATTGTCCTGAAAATTTTACCTCATAAAGTTATGCTTTTATAAGGATAGTGCGAACAAGAGTTTTAAACTGCGCAAAATACGCCCGTCAAGGAGGCATAACTCAGTATATGGCAGATCATTTGTTTTGTAAAACCTGCCAGAACTATAGAGCAGACAAGGCTTATTCACCTGTTTGAACTAAAGAGCTGAGAAGGCTTATTTCATAATTTTTCGATAATTCAAGGGCCATAATCTAGGAGTGCCCATGGCGATTTGGCTAGTTATCGAACTTGGTCTATAAAATATGCCCACAAACATTTTCAAAAAGTGTGAAAACTGTTCAACTTAGAGATCGACATCAAACTTTGCCGAGAGATTATGTCGACAAATATTTTGACCAAGTATGGTGAAGATCTGATGCAAACTGTTTGACTTAGAGAGCGGACAAGATGAATTTGTTCAATTTTGCTTAAATCAAGGGTAATGATCCAAAAGTGCCTGGGTCGATTTGTCTGGTTATAGTACTTGACCGAAGGATTATACCGACAAACATCTTCACCAAGTTTGGTGAAGATCAGATGAAAACTGTTCGAATAAGAGAGCGGACAAGGTGAATTTGGTCAATTTGCATAAATCAAGGGTCATTATCCAAAGGTGCCTAATTCGATTTGACTGGTTATCGAACTTGGCCGAGATATTATGCCGAAAAACATTTTGATTAAGTTTGGTGAAGCTGAGATAAAAACTGTTCGATTTAGAGAGCGGAAGCGTGGACGCCGCCCGCCCGCCACGGGTGTTCTTAAAATACGTCCCTTCTGGTGTATAAAAAGCTACAGGAAGAAACGTTGTTAAGTGTCTACTATTGTATATTATTTTTCATGATAAAACTATTTAGCGCAATAAACCAAGTCTGCTTTGAAAATGCGTGATAGTCGATATTCTAACCTCCACAATGTGATTCAATACTGTTTCACTTATAGCTGAAACACAGAAAACTTGTCCGGAAGATATTCTGCAACAAAAGTTAACTGGTTTTATATTTGAACGTTTAAAATGCGAGTAACGAATTCTACAATTATTTACACAATATTTTACTACCCCGAGCCCCTGTGACCTTGACCTTTGACATAAAGATCCAAAACATAGACCATAAAAAGACTAGGCATTGTACTTACCACTTGTAGGGATTGGATTGGATTCAAATCTATAAATAGATCGCAGAAAGTTGAAATAAATTTGAAGTAAAGTTGAAATATATTTAGCCCCAGTTGGAAAGGTAAGTCTGTAATTTAACCTTTAAATTTATAAATCAAAATGCTAAGTGTTTTGTAACTTGCAATAGCTTCGTTATTTGCATTTAAAATCGTTGGTCGCCCAAATCAGATAGAATTTGGCTCAATCAAAGGATCTACGATGATGTCAGGTGGAAATGTAAATATTGCTGTATGCTGCTCGATATTTTGATTTTGCATGTTAAAACACTATTATTATGAATACTATTTAAGTGATTATTATAAGCTGAATATATGCTGTTAGATGTTTGTCGTAGAAATAGGGATATATTATATCCACGTGACCGAATTTGCGCCTTTTGATGCTGTCGGATGTAAATGTAAACATTGCGATAATCAGATGTTCTGCTTGATGCTCGATATTTTTATGTCTTATATTTAATAATAATTAGATATGTAAGGAATTAAGTTTAAGTGCTTATTATGAGCTGAATCTATGCTGCTAGAGGTTTTTCGTTGAAATTGAAGATAGTGTATATGATGATCATGTGATCGAATTGCCCCATTTGACAAAGTAGGCGTTATATATGGTAACCTTGCAAGTTGAAATAAGTTGAGCGTCAATCATCTGTGATTTTGAGTAAATTAAAAAAAAATGTTTGCCACATTGTAGATCTAGATTGGTCTTAAAATTGACAACACTTTTAGGCAATCATTTAAGGTCGATTGCTTCATAAATTAATTACACAACACTTTGAATCAAACAGTAACACGTAAGTAAATGTAAACTTAGGGTCCAGGGTGCTTATGCATGTTAAGAAATGTTATATAGAGCGCTTTAGTTTTTCTGGGATATGGTATAAACTCGGAAAACACCAATCGCTGTAACCGTTTGTTTAATTTTTACTTTCCTTTTCTGGTTTAGCAGTTTTGCAAGCGGCAGGTCGGTGTGACGTCACTTCCGTAGTAACCAATTATCCGCCATCTTAGCGAGGTCAAAAAAAGCATTTGGCAACCGAAAAGTGCAAATAGGGAGTTAGCTTTAAGATATTCTTATTTTTCAGCCCCGACAAAGTTGATATGTAAAATAAACCTTTTCATATGTGCACAACCAGTTGCAAAAGGTTAACTCGGATTACTGTAAATACATTATTTGTCACTAACTTAAGAAGTTACATTTAAATATTGTGCCCCCCGCCCCAGTTAACATAACAAATATCATTATGTCATACCAATAGTTATTATTAACCATTAAACACTAGTCTTATGTTTTACGCATTCTATCTTTGAGCCAGAATGCACAACATGTTTCAGTATTATTAGCATAATTTTACAAATAAAAATATCCATATGATTTATGTGTTTGCTTCACTTTTACTTTCAGAAAGGCTAAGCCAGCCGCTTTCCTTTTTATGCCGTGTAATTTTGCTGCTTTAGCAGCAATATTTTACTTGTTCACAACAATGCCAATCCAAGCGTATTAGAGCATATTGTGTGAAAATTGCGCTGGAGGGAATTTCAACAGCCAAAAATAATTCCAGGCGTCTAGAGTGATATAATACGTTGTAAGTTATATCACGCTCAAATCTTTCTTTGCGTATATAGGAGAAATTTTCAATTGTGTTAGAATGATTAATATTCAGTCAGTTCTCGGAAGAGTAAAGTGCGACAGGAAACATACTTTGATCATCAAATGTGTATACATATGTGTAAGCAGTGTTTATAAATTAGCGGATGATTAAATTATTATGAGTTTAGTATATTTAACAGTAGGGTAACATAAATGCAAAGTTGAATTTTAAAACTACAACAGTTTTGTTCGTTATCTCTTGCTGCAGTTTATCCTCTATAAAATGCTCAGGACCGTGCTTCTAGTTTTTATTTGGTGTCAAAATGTAAATGGGATCTCCACTTGGAACCGTTCCTCTGCCGAGGAACAGTGTAACGGCCGCGGAGGACTTATTTCGTATAAAGATGTCATGGAAAATATTAAAAACGGTGGAGATATTGCATCTCTTAATGATGGCTATTCAAGCTGGATATCAGGATTTGCTAAATTCTTTGAGTCTAAGTTTGTTAGCTGGTACGGTTGTTTCTCACAAAATAATAAAGGGCACATTAATTATAAACGGAATTTTACTAACAATAGCATATATAGATGTCTAACATATTGTAGTTATTTCAAAACAATTAATTTCACATACATTGGACTTCAGCAAGAGTGGTGTTACTGTTTAAGATTCGAAGATTATATTCACAACATCTGGCACGCACTAGCAGACGATGAATGTCGTCCGCAGTTAATAGAACCGGATTATAATTATGACAGCGATGATGGAAACAGCCCGCTGCAAACCTATGTGTATAACATTATTAATCAAAGGAGGTTTGCCTGGTATCAAAACACACCAAACTATTTTGGCCAGTGCGTCTATGTTATGAAAACTGACGATGTTCAAAGGTATGCTACACAATCATGCCTCACAGACGCCGATGGATTAATATGTATCAATAGTATTCTTAGTAAAATGGATGAATGCGAATATAATAATGAAGCTTTAACATACTGTGTTGTGTCCAGCTCTTCTAATTGGTTGAATGCCTTTGGTCAATGTAAGGATTATTTGGGAAAACTAACAAGTTACAGTTCTGTGGCAAATCGAGATCTAAATGTAAGAAATATTTACTGGACAGGAGCATTTCACAGCTATAAAATAGTAAGTACACATACATCAAGATCACAATTGGCATGTTTAACTGCTACGAAAGTCGACAATAAATATTTTGTAAATCCTGAAAATTGTTCAGCTGAGAATACTTTCATCTGTGCTGAAAATATGCTGAGTACAAGAGAAACAAAATCCGATACAACCGCCTCTAAAAGTACGTACCACGCAGTAACTGAAAAATCATTTCCACCTAAAGAATCGAATAGAGAAAATGACCTTACATTAATTTATGTCGCAGTCGGCGTAGTTATTACTATACTATTATTCGTTCTTGTCGTCTGGATAGTAGTAAGACGGAAACTAAAATCACGAAGACAACAAATCGAAAACAATAGTAAAATAGAAGAGGAAGATTATGCAACTATTGATGAAAATGAAACAAAAGCACCAAACGCATCTAAAATGCCGAAACAATTACATCAAAACAATGAGGCTACAGCACAGTTATTACACGGGTCTGGACTTCAAAGTAATCAAAACGAGTGCGAATATGACAGAGTGAATTTGAATGTCCCAGGTAACTTTGGTAATCAATGCACCGTTAATCTCACCGAACAGAAAGCAGATATGCATGTTTACGGGCATCATGCTGGTGGTGTGGATGATGTAACTGGTGACTATGATCATCTTGGAGCCCTGAACGCTCAGCAAAAAGCAAAGCCACAAGATGGTGTGTACAGTACAATGGCAGATGAGACTGATACATACAATGTATTAAAAGCAGAAAATGTCGCTAATCTAGATAAATCCATAGATAACAAACAGCAGAAAGAAGAAGCTAACAATTTGTACGACAAGTTAAAGGAGTAACTGAAAGACAGAAGTTATAGTTTTATCAAGAACGTTTCTCACTTTAATACGGAATATTTGACAAAAATAACAGATGTTTATTCGCTGTAATGTCAAAGTTAATCGGAAAATCTGTGCACGTTTTTTCGGTCATTTAGTTAGGCATATGAGGATTCCATTCGTTTTTAATATTTTTACCGACTATTTAAACATAAGATGGTGGTGTATGAGAGAACGGCTGTGATTAAACAAAAATCTAGTCCTCTTTCGAAACGGGTGCAAAAGCTTATTTTATTCAGAAACAGAAAAGACGTATTAAAAGGGAGGGAGATGGTAACTCAGTTTTAACTTTAAAGTTCCAGGATCTTTATGAATTTACTGATATAGTAAAATTTATTTACGATAATGATAGAACCAAGTTCTATTCACTCTAAAACAGTGTTGACATATGCCTTTCTTTCGTATTCAAGCTGGTTCGTCATGAGAAATAGTTGCCAGACAGCTTTTATTGTTTTTTGCAATATCATTAAAAAATACTGCGCTCTGTTTCTAACATGTACTTTTCGATTCAAAGAGCAAATTTATGAATGTTTTGATACAAATAAAGGTCATTTACGCTGGTAAGACGTCTATCTGGGTAAAATAAGAGCTACTTGTTAATGTGATCCTGGGACTTGAAAGTGAAACTGAGACCAGGAAAAAGCAATACAACAATGACAACACTAAAATTAGCAGCCACTTATGTTAGTATGATTTTATAGTGTAATATTAATTAATACAAAAGGAAGGAGGACATGCAATTTGTGAAACACTTGAAAGACCTTGAATGATTATATTCAATCTGTACCGAACGACTTTTTCAATATTAATTATTTATATAATTTTACTTTGAAATTTGAATGCAGATTTTTTAAAGTACTTTGTTGTGCTTCCCCCCTCACTTTTTTGAAAGCCAACATTTAACTAAAGTCACATTTTAATTGTAAATGTATGCAACTTCCGGACGAACTTAACGAAACATCCTCATTTTTTAACCTGGCTTACGGAGGTATTCCAACGCGTACAGTCATCTATTAGTAAGTAGGATAGCTGATAGTCCATGAGAAGTTTAAAACATGTATAGCACTCTAATATGAAAGCAACCCTCTGCGGCGAGTGTCTGTTGCTTCTTGTTGAACGGTCATATAGATATATTCCATTGCTATTTTTACTTATTTTAAGAGAAATTGCAGAAACGTAATGAAAAAATATATACAGTTTGGTCATATCTTATATTATTCATTTTATTACATTTTACACATGTTTCATTTTATTACATTTTACACATGTTTCATTTTATTACATTTTACACAATGTTTCTCCAGTCAGTACACTTTAATATATGTAATACATTTTATTACAGTTGGTACATTCTATAATGTAATGTTTTTTTTTAAATACCTAGGTGAATACTAGGAATGTTGTATTCAGTGTTCTGAACAAATAAGCCTGTATGTAATGTTTGTTTACATTGATTGTTTGTCAAGGTACATATATATAAACAGGTTTCATGCAGTCTTTCTGTACAAATATTTCATTA
>JAUMHA010374811.1:0-12954 GCA_032359765.1 Saxidomus gigantea
GTCTCGATATGTCAAATTTTGTCTTAAAAGGAGTTAAAGTACATAGATAAAGAAGGAAATTTGACGGGACTTTAGAAATTCGACTTAAACGGAAATTCGAGGTAAGCGAGTTTGAGATACTGAGAGTCAACTGTATTTAAATATAATATAAAGTGTGTTTTTGTGTGTGCATGGAGATAATATGAATCAAGTAAAAAATGCATTCAATACATATTTTATTTCACAATTTAACAAGGCTTTGTCACCAGTTTCAATGTTCATACATATACTAACAAAATCACAATTATACCATAACAAAAATGAGGAAAACACATCCGCCCAACTGTTGTGGAATTCTAATTTTGTACAAGATACAAGGAGCAACTTAACTTTGCTACTTGACTGTTCCACTACCATTCAGGTACCTTTTATTGCTTGCACTGCCTTGAAAATGCACAAATTCGTTGGACAATTACATTAAGTACCAGGACTTGTCCTGATTTATCATTACTGCAATACCTTCTGTCACATGATTTAACAATGCAAGGGGTCCATAATGACTAAATACCTCTTGCCAGTGTCAACAGAGACTATGACAGAAGAAGTGTGATTTTAAGACAAATCATTAATTCAACACTACTATAGGGTCCATATTTATAAGCCATGTGACTGTTTCTATCCCTTTCAAGAACTAGAGTTATCACTGAACATGAACAAACGCGCATTGTCACATGAAATGGCTTCTATGATTACCCTAATACCTCAATAACTACCGTTATGACATGCTCATTTGAAATCTAGAATGTGGCTCAGGAGTTACAAAATGGACAAAAAAAACTAAGTGACATGACCTTGAAATTGAACCAAGATAGCTGAGATACACACTATGCACATCATCTAGTTTCATGAAAATAGTTCAAGTGTCTTGGATATAAATATGTTATCATAGTTAATCATTGATTTCTAGATAAAACTGTAGACATGAAAAATCCTTTGCCCTTGAGCATGACTTGAACTGTGGACCTTCAGAACCTTAAATTGACACTCGACCATGTTGCCACAAAAAATTATAGCTCAATGAAAAGGAAGAATGAGTGCCGTATTATACAGTCAACCACATGAGTTCACACATGATTTATACAGTAGGCCCTAGATTTTTCTGCACATAAAGTTTACTTGAAGTGATAAAACACCTTATCAAAAAGGTATTTCTATTGCATTCTCATGGTAACCTTGTAGACAACAGTCCGAACAATTTCTCTTTAAAACAAAGTCTTCATTATACCACAAGGCAATTATTTACATACTGAAAGACAGACAAAAACTGAACGCAATTATTCACCTCGGGCACTCTGTGCATGGATGAAAGTACGGTAAACTTTGTATATAACAACTCCAGATTTAGTGAAATTCCATTTACGAACAAATTTTCGGGGCCCAATGTTTTTTCCTTACTTATTCAATATGAAAATGTTAAATGGATATGACATACTCCGAATATAAAGACCAAATTAAAAGGTCCCAAGGAGTTTGTTATACACAGAGTTTACTGTATTCTTAATAAATACTTGACACACTTTATTATAATATGTACATGTATATTTTAAAAAATATCACAGATTTCAACAAGATATACCAATTTCTGAGAACCTTAACAAAGAAATATCTATGTATATGTGTGCACTGTATCATTTGACTTGCTTAGACCAAACAGTAAGACATATTCTTGCATATCGGATCGGCATTTCCGGTGATTTTACCCATGCCGGAAATATTGGTCTGGCACCCCTCCTATGCCAGACGACTCTCGTGAATTGCATGTGACGTAACGTTATAAACATTGTGACGTCACTTTCCCAAACACAACGTCTGAATTTTGTTTATTTTATATGATAATGCACCCTTTTGATAAGTTTGCATTTAGAAATCTACTTTAAGATGCAAGACGGTTTGCAAGAAAAAATTTCTATCATGAGATATTTGGCTAAGATGGAAATATTCGACACCTCAGGTAACCCTCGGTGCAGGATATTTCGATCTGAAACGCATGCTCATGACAGAAATTATAAATCTGTCACTGAAAAACGACTAAATAAATGTCCCTGTATGTGCAGCTTTGATTTTCAAATCAGCACCTCATAAAAAGCAATTAAGGAATATGTTTTCAAAAGAGACAAGGAGGAATTATGACCTAACTAATTACCAGCAGTGACATACTGCGCTAACTATATGAGTACACTGTTTATTTACTTCACTCCCAAGTTCTACAAGTACTTGTTTATTGCTCCAATGTGGGACAAGTTCATGATAATTATAGCCTTAATACAACTTACGAACTATCTTTGATGCAAATTTATATAAAATGCATACAGAGCTTCTTCACTTTAACACAAACATATAAACTATAATACTGTAAGTCATCAACTTCTGTTTGCCTTCTAAAAATGTTTGCAGTATCTGTAGAAAGCAGAAATTCTAATCTCCGTGGACGTCAGTACATCAAATAAGAACTTGGTACATACTTAAGACATAAAACAATTGTTTAAATAATATAACTGACACATAAATAAGTTGGTTTATCATATCATTTTCAACTCTCCTATTATTTTACATTTCATAAAAGAGATTACATACAGTTTAAAGTGTTACCAATGGTCCAATACCTACAGATCAATAAAATTTCAAGGTCACCAAATTTAGAAGAAAATGTGCATAGGGACACACAACAATTACTGTAGCAGTAAATGAAGAAAAAGATAAATCCTGGTCACTCATATAAACAGGAAATCTGCATACATGATCTTCATTTTACCATTGTATTTAATGTCACGAGAAGGCTTTGATATTTTGCAAAGTCTTAAAAGTTAATATGCAAGAACTGCTACCCATCTTTTTGTTTAAATAGAAAAAAGTCTCAGAATAAAATTTTCCGTCATTTTTTTCACTAAATTTTCTAGATGCGTCTTATACACCCAATGTGACTTATACGAAAGTAAATACAGAACTTGGCAGTAAAGGTAAGTAGCCATTACTTAACATTGCTACAAGCAATGGAAGAATGTATAATTCAATGTCACAACATTACAATATACTTTGCTTTCCTATTGGATCATTAAACATACAGCAGTATACAATTTTTTCCAAAATCTGATTTTGTGCACTTTACATACATGTAGTCAGTCCCAAAATTAATTTCAAACAGGAAATGTAAAAACAGCTAAGACAGTCAACAGATTTGAGAACTCAAAATTCTGATTCTGATTCATACTTGTCAAAAATGGATGGAAATACAGATTAAATGGACGGAGATTTATGGTTTAAATGGAAGAAAGATTTAAAATTTCAATGGACGGAGATTTACGGAAGAATAAAACAGCAGTTGTATAAATAAAGTGTGCTGTGCACCACACATAAGATCAAATGTCAACATGATTGATCTATCTACAGGTCCAGAGCTGGCCACAAAACTGCCTTATTTACATCTATTTCTATTTACAGATAGAGCAGATTCGTAACAATCCTGCGAGTTTCTAGTTGGACTAGATATCAGACAGACTCGTATTCCCGCTGCCAGGCAACGTATTTGTCTTTCATTGCTTTTCCAGACGGTTTCGTGCGCTCTAACGCCTTCAGTACATCAGTCGTTACAATTGTGTCTAGACGAATGTGAAGATCTTTACCTGTAACGTAAGACAAACAGTTTAGTTCTTAATCAACCTGTAATGATCATTATTGTCAATTCTTACTGAAAAAAAATCACAAATTCAAAGAAATTGTGAATACAATATCAGTATGAGAATTTATTATTTTTCAGCTTCTGCTTGCAGATTCCAAATATTCATGACAAACATTTCAGTAACCATGACAGCTAAATTCCATAGAATCGTACCTCTGTTGAGAACACTCAATTTACCTGTATTTTAAGATGCTGCAGAGTTTAACATAAATGAACCCTATTTTCGGCAAAACACAAATATTTCAATCACTCCACACTTCAATTCAAGGTTACAGAACTTCTATTTAACTCTCTAACTTAATTCTTTTAAGCATGAAGGGTCAAGTCTAGTCATTACATATGACAGTAACTTCTTATCCCTTTTATGATGTGAGCACTGGTCAGAAATCCATTGAGAAGTCAACAAATGGAATTGGTTTAGAATGTGTAATGGAGCCAATAAGGTAACAGACAACTGTAAAACATGCTAAATATGTTTAAGGACTCTTGCCTATAGAAAGGTAAAATCTAAAATAGAGTACGGAGGGAATAGAGTATAAAGGCCAAACTGAGTACAGGAGGTCTTGCACAAAAAAGCCAGGCATCTATGTATTTCAACCTTTACCCTGCTGGCCGCTAAATGTTTTGTCTTTGCGACCAATGCAGATCAGGATCAGTGTAAACATCTGTGTTGTCTGATCATGATCTGCATTGTTCACTTTTCAGTCAATAAATCTGCACTCAAAAACCCTTTAAATATGCATTGGTTACTGTCCACACTGATATATAGACAGGTCCATTTTAGAAATACAGCAGGGTCAGGGTGAATATCTTTCATTTTATCCACTATAAGTACATGACGATTAGTTTTCACTTACCTTCCGAATGGTTTTCAAGAGCATCAAATATTTTTCTCACAGGTCTCATGGCAGCTTCCTTACACACTAACTGTATATCTGACCCCGAATAACCTTCAGTTTTCTGTAAAAGGAAAGAAAAATACAGTCAAAACCTAGTACAACAGCCAGCCAAGAAAGTGACCACTTAGGACAGGTGGCTGTTTAATCCAGATGAACACTGACACAGGTTTAACTGTATGCAGACTGTATTCAGTTTTCTGCAAATGAAAGAAAAATACAGTCAAACCTTGGTAAAACAGCTATTCATTTACAGCTGGGTAAGACTGAGGGATAAGTGATACAGTAACACCACAGTGGCTGCAGTGGGATTCAAACCTCAGACCCTGTGGTCTTAGGAAAGCAAATTTAACCATTTCGCCACTGTGTCTATGTCTGCAAATATTCCAACTCCATTACTGATTTCTTTTTTGGGGTTATTATTGAAGGATGATCCTGCAGTCATCTAGCAGAAGTTTAAAAACCCACACACATATTTGAATACTGCTTTATTTTCATTCTTTACCTACTATGTCTGTAATACTCACAAGTGCTAAGAGGTCGTAATCTAGATCGGACAGCATTTCCAGCCCTCCTTCACTGGGGTTTACAATTCTAGGTAAATGGTGTTTAAACATGGCTTTTCTGGCATCGTAAGTTGGCAGGTCAACAAGAATTCTCTTCTCTAATCTTCTCAACATTGCATGATCAAGCTCCCTGCAATAGAATACTTTAACATACAATAGACTGGTCTCTTAGCTATTTTAGACATGTTCATAGTGACTTGAATGGTAGTAAAATTTACAGTGGAAATTTTCATCAAATTCTTTGGAACACATTTCATGTAAATGAATACAAAAAGATGATACATTATGGATCAAGCAAATTTAGTGAAGGTATGCCCCACAGGTTCAAAGTTTGCTCAATGGACCATATTCTATGTTTATTTCTATTATTTAGTAGTGGTGCCCTTGATCTGGACTGACACAAGCAAAATTACTAGTTTACCTTGGTCTCTGTACAAGCTTCTTATCTATTAACTGTGTTCATGGCATCTCATCACTAACTAAAGTTACTGCATGGCCATTTTTTTTTCCATTTTCAGAAACAGTGACCTTGAACTTTTGTGAGAAGCATGCAATTTATATCCCTGACCTCTAAAATGCTTTACATGTACCCAGTCAGGTAAGCACTATCTCATCCCTAACTGTAGTTTCTAAATGGATTGCAAAGGAATGCTCTTACATTATTGAACTACAAAGGGCAATAGTTTATAATAACAATAATAATAATAATAATAAAGTCTTTATTTAACGAGGCAACATATTTGGGCAAGCCCAATCTTCCATATGGAATTTCAAGGTTCTTTAAGCAATATGACTGAAACTTTCAAGGCTGCATTTGACTATGAAAGTAAACTTTTTAACCAACTTTTATTCAAATACATGTACTCAAAACCATGTCTTATAGATAGATGTAAAACTTATTATATCAACAGTATAAACTTCAGTTGGATGTGAGAAACAAATTAATCAGTTCAGAATGGGAAACTAACCAGGGAATGTTTGATGCTGCCAGTAAAAAGACAAGATCGTCTGTTTTAGCAAGACCATCCATCTGTACCAACAATTCCGTCTTCATGCGCCGACTTCCTTCATGTTCCCTGTTATATAACGTACAAGTACACAATCATGTTGACAAGGCATTCTAATACATGATTTCCATAAAAAAACTATTGGTGTTAAGAAACCAACTGTGTCTCTTTTCATGTGCTTTAATCATATTAGACAGTCTTGGTTTTCACTGATTTAATGAAATATACCAGTTACTAGTAAAAGGCCATTTGTGTCAAACAAAATTTAATTAGTTCAGGCACATTTAAAGTGGAGGCATTACATTCTGTATGTGTTTGCCCTTTGTTTTTTATTTTAACACTTATCCATTGCATTCATGTACACTACCATCTCATTCTAAAATAAGTTTCTCATTTTAATTTTTGAGAAGCTGCAACACTTATGATTATCAAATTTTGAAAGGTCAAAAATCAATACTTACCCTCCCCCTTGGGAGCCTCTTTGACTCATAATTGCCTCAAGTTCATCCAGAAATATTGTAGATGGGGCATGAAACCTTGCCATCTCAAATAATACCTAAAAGTAAGTCAACAAAACTCTGTAATTTCTGTTGAAACAAATCAGCAGACCATGAGAAAAAAAGTCAGACAAGGAAAATCCCAAAAGAACTAAAAATGTGCAAACAACACCTAGACTACAAGATGGGATCAGTTCATGCTATTTGTATGTAAATGTGCCATACCTCCTGCCTAAAATGTTTCAATTTCTAAATAGGATTATCTATCAAACTTTATAACTAAATACTATTTTACTATTTTACTATTTTTATCAGTTTCAGTTTACAGCATTTTTTTCTTTTGTCAATTTTCATCTTTGCAACTTTCTTTCAAGCACTTTTTACTTTTATACAGTTTTGAAGTATAAACAAATTTTCTAAAATCATTGTATAAATTCCTGCCCCGTACCCTGGAGATATCAAAAGCATAACAAGTTTTGGCCCCTGTCTGTAGAAAGAATTTCTGACCCTGAGGAGCCAAAGTGATTGTATAATATACAAACCCTGACTAGTTTTTCTGAATCTCCTCTCCACTTACTCACTATACTGGATGCCGATATATTAAAGAAAGTTGTGTTGCATTCTGTTGCAATTGCCTTGGCCAGTAATGTCTTCCCAGTCCCTGAAAATACGACGGTCCATACGTTATCACCAAAATTATCATAGTATACTGATGTATAGCTATTTTGCCTTGTCAGTCAAATTTGCCTTCTAGGTCAAATACCACTAAATGTCAAAATTTCTACAAATGCAATATATGTACAGGAACATTATGTCACCTCCTATCTGTTACTTAGAGGAAAGCTCAAATATCATTATGAGGCTGCCAATTAAGGAACAACTTAAATTTTGACTGCACCTTAAAATTTCAAACTGCACTCATTCCTGTACGCTCATATTAAACACCCGTAAGTCGTTCAACATTAAAACAGGGACAAAACCATTCACTCAAAATAACATAAATGGTAAATACCTGGAGGTCCATACAGCAGTAAACCTTTCCAAGGACATAAGATTCCTTTAAACAATTGAGGATACTGTAATACATAAGAAAATTGAATTATTCTTGGATGGGTATTTCTGCAAAAAAATAAATGATAACTGATTAATAACATACTGTAACACCCTGGCAAAAATTTCAAGGTGTTAATAATATACAAAATCTTGCATGACTAGATATGTGTCTTTCCTGACCCTGGCATTGAATAGTATGGTGTTCATCATGATAATATGAACAATTGTTACAGGTTATTCAAAATTCCTTGTGCAGTACCCCACATGTGGAACAACAGGATTCCTGAGAAAAATACAGCATTCGAACATCTGGCAGCGCAGTGTTACCTTGACCTTCAATCTCATGCCCTTTGCATACTGTATACACAAGGTGATCATTTGTCACAAGTTATCTTAAAATCCTTTGAGAGGTGCATAAGACATGTAGCCAACAACATTCTAATACTTTGGATTGGTGCCACACCTCCTTTGCTCTCTCTATTGTTCTTTTTGCCTCACAAACCAAATAACAACATAAACCAAAATGGAATGAATGACATCAAAGACAATTTACTGTTACCTATTGTCCTTATAGCCATGGAAGTACCTATTTCTTTGTACAGAGTGACAGAGACAGACGGAAACATAACTATGCCACAACAGCAAGTCTGCTCACCTTTATGGGATAAACTACGGCTTCTTTAGCTAATCTCTTTGCTTCATCTAATCCTATAATATCATTCCATTTAACATTTGGATTTTGTGAATAAATATCCTGAAAAATAAATAAAGATAATTTTAAGATGGCTGCCCGTAAGGCATAGAGCTAGGTGTAAAACATTTTAGAAAGGTATATTATAATGTACTGTAGTATAAAGATATAAGTTCTGAATACTATCTCACACTAACCAGTCTTACGGTCAAAAGCATGTACTAGTATGCATTTTTACATGACAAAAGGCAATAAATTCCATTTAAACTAATTATTAAGTGTGAAGTTCTGTTATACAGTAAGTGAGAAGTGTTTCCATGAACCAGACGGCACTTGCTGAAGGTAGGGCTGAGTAGGTCAGAGTTGTTCAAAGTTTTGCAATACTAATTCTGTAATTAGTTTAGTTTATACTAATTTATTTTAGCTTGATTGTGAAGAACGCTTGAAGCTTATCGTGTCACTCTCAAGTCCGCTTCCTGAAAAAACCAGTACTGTTGTCATATGAGGAGGTACAGTGGGGCTCAAACCCGCAACCTCCCGCATGAGCTTCAAACCTTAACCTCTACACCAGCGCTCTGTAATTCATATGAGTGACATGGCTATACTAAACCTCACGATTATGGAACCTTATCTCCTGCACCAAACTTATATTTGTAACATTCATACCTTTATATGCTACACGAATCATGCAATTGCATATGATTGCTGTACAGATTAAAGTGAAAGACATTCAGCCATTATGGCCTTCTGGTTACTCTTACAACTTACTTGGTATGTGTCATGGCTATAAAAAAATCTCATGAAACTGCAAACAAAGGTGACAAACAAATATTTCCAGAGTTTACATTACTTACTGTAACAGACTTTATACTCACCCTACTTATATTTTGTGCTAATTCTCTCCACTCTGCATTGTAGCCTACATAACCTCCCAGAGGTTTCAATAATTTATCCTGAAAAGTAAACAAAACACATCATTTTATACATGTACATTTATACTGTGTGCTTGCGGTTAATCGTTTCAGTATAATATATTCTCCATGTGGGGGAGTTGACAGTTTATGTGGTGTATTGCCAAATTGACAAGTACCTGCTACATACATTTCAGGTAGCAGATACTTCAAAGCAAAACCCGCCAATCTAGATTAGTACCATAATATTATGTTGGTTGGTTTCATATGGTGCTATGTGCAAGGGTGTAAGTTCTTGCTCAAATCCTTATTAGTGTCTGGGACAGCATACTAGCCTTACCCTTTGAATTCAACCATTAGACTGACTGATCAATGTTGCGAGAAATAGCATACAACCTACAGTTATTTTAGTGACTTTTCCATTTCTAAATACACCAGTCAATGTTATTGCATTCATACAGGAATACTCCCATTAAAAACCACCTCCGTGGTCAAGTGGTTAGAGTCGCTGACTTGAAATCACTGTTACCTCTCTTTGATTGAGGGTCATGGATTTGAGCTCTGCTACCGACCATGTTACTTTATGTAAGCAAGTTGGTAGTTTCTTACAGAGGACAGGGTTCAAGTTTTTGTTCTTCCCTGGAACGATGTTTAGGTAAACTGCCTATCTTTAAAACTGACTGAAACACAGTTGTAACAGGCGTTCAACTTGTCAAACAACTACAACAGCAATACTTACATTACTAACATTGGTAAAGTCATTTGAGCCTTCCTCTACGTTCAGTTTAGTGGCATCGTTTAACATGGCACGTATATCGATAATCTGTCCAGGCTGAAATGTATAGCATCATTATTATTAATTTTTTGTGATAAACAGATTTCAACAAATGCAAACAACTTTATAATATTGACTGCTTAAACAAAAACACACAGATTGCTTTGAAGTATATCATACCAAAAATACAATGTCAAACAACACATTTTATCCACAAGTTATAGCATAGACAGTGGCAATTTAAGAATCAACTATGTTTAAATCATGCTCGTTATTATTGCAAATAAGTTTGGTAAAGATTTTATAAGGTTTCCAAGACACCAAACTGACACTGCTAGGTTAGTAAAACTTCATCAATTCAAGGGCAATAACTCAAGAATGTCTTAAGGGATCAGGCGTGTTAAAGAACTAGGCTGAGAAAATAGGCCCATGAACACTGTCACCAAGATTGGTGTTACTTGAACAAAGAGATAGTAAAATTGAATGTACAGTGCTAATCTGGTGAAATTTTGGCAATTCAAGGGCAATAACTACTGAATGACTGACATTATCTTGCTGATTATTGAGCTGCCGGAGATATATAGCCTATAAAAATCACTACCAGTTTTAGTTAGGATCCAGTTAAACCTTTTTAAGTAAGAGAGCATACAGAGGTAATTGCCAAAATTTGCGCAGTTCAAGGGCTGTAACTCCTAAATTTACGCTAAAAACAAGTATCTATTCATTTTGCACAGACCATGTCACAACACTTAGAACTATAAACATTTTCTATCACTATGTAATTGTAAAAGTTTGTTTTAGATCAATACCAAATTTTGCATAAAGTTTAACAACATTTACCTCTGTCCTTACAGTACCTTAAGATTTAAAATGGCTAACCAACGAGTATACATTACTGATCTCAAGATGGAGAAAAGTGACAAAGTTAAGATTTTGAAACAGCTGTTTTTATTTAATTCATACATATAGCTCACAGAATAGTTTATGATTAAACTTGATAATTTTAAAGCAAAAACCGTGAGGCATATGGAATGCCAACTGATATACATGTAGTAGAATTAGCCACATTACTGTGATAAAGTTTAAGTATAATTTGAAATAAAGATCACTGCACCAATGGGCAAAAACAATGTTAAATTTTAAGGACTTGTGTGCAAATTTGGTTTTGTTAAAATGAATGTGGAAAGTTGTAAAAATTAAACTTATGTCTGTTTTGAATTGAACTCTCAATTAGCTAAGAATTATTTTTTTCAATAAAATTACAACTAGGCCTTTACCAGAAGAGGTGTTCTCATCAGAGAAAGTCATTTCAAATGAAACAGAAATAGAAAAGAGGTAATTTAGTATGATGCTATCTATTTACAACCTAGAGAAGTGATTTTACACTGGTGTCAAGCTACAGTGATGTCTACACGGAATATGAATATAGCATTGTACTTGTATGCAGAACTATTTCTAAAAAGCAAATTTCTTAAAGATTTAAAGTAGTATTCAGTGTAATTTCAAGATCTGTGGTTGTCATAGAAACTGAGTGTAAAGTCTAAATGTATAAAAAAAAATACAATTTTCCAATTTATAAGCATTTCAATCAGGTGCACTGCAAAGGGATGACAACTAAAACATTAACAAACCAGTGAATTATACAGTGCCAGTTAGATATTTTTTTACCTTCCCCTCTTTACTGGCAGTCTGGGGTTTTCCCTTTGCCTCATTCTGATTTACTTGGGATTCCCCCTTCCCATAAGGCTTTGGGCCAATACCAGCTGACCAACATTGCCTGAGCTTAAATGTTTTTAACATCATCCAGTTAACATCATGTTTAGTGAGTGGGGCCATGTTTTTCATTCTATTAAGGTTTTTGCATTTCTCTAGGCCATCCCAGAACTCATGGAGCATGTCCTACGGTGTAATAGAACACGTGTTATCAGTTGTCTGACATCTTTGCACGTGGTATTTAAACAAGTCTTTAAACTAAAATGCTTGAGCTGAAATAGCTAAAGGGAAACTACTCTCCTCTGCAATACAACATTGTAAAATAACTAATGAGGGTCATAACTCCTCCAAGCTTGGAGACTGAGACATCAAAATAACACAGTCACATCTATCATCTTTTAAAACTGAGACTATTGTTTGTGCCACAAAGTTTTTTGTAGTGCTCTGACAAACCAACCAATCTAAGTGACTCCTGTATAACTGTACTTCCCCCTCAACCCCACCACTTTACTTGTGGGTGAGGGGGTATAAGAGTTCCCTACTAGACTTGAATCTTTTATTGAAATTTTGGTTTAAACAAAAAAATATCCTTTAGCAAAGTCTTACCTTCCCTCTAGGAATTCTTTCTGCTGGACTTTCTACAATTTTGTTCTCAACGTTATTGCTGCCTTGTACAGTTAAACCTTGTAAAGCTAGGCTTGATGCATCCCCATTGGCCATGCCATTCATCTGTGAATATAGAAAATATTTCTAGTGCATAAATTATCAGTCAATAAAAATATAACATAATGTTAAACCACTTCTATGTTTTAAGGTACAGTTAAGTAATCATTATTACAGCTTTGCTGATGCTTATATAATGTTTAAAGCTATATCTGATTATTAAATTAGCTTTTAATACTGGTCTTTGTTAACGTTTTTGTTTACAAAAGTCCAAACAAAACATAATTATTGATAACCATAAATTTTAAATCAGTAAGTAAATCAGTAAGTACTGTCAAACATACAATAGTGGGTGTTGATTTTGATGCTGAATCGTTTGGTCTACGAGTCGAAGACTGCACGGACCGCTGTCGACCATTCATCTGTTGCCCAGACTTGGGACGGTTAGTACTCTGAGGTGGACTAGA
>JAUMHA010374844.1:0-12951 GCA_032359765.1 Saxidomus gigantea
TCCGTATTGGCCCTCTCTTTTAAACCAATCAGAATGCTTGAATTCCATATTGGCCCTGCTTTCTCGTATTGGCCCTGATTTTCTCATATTGGCTCAGTTATGCTATGTATTACCTCTACCTGTTTCATACCATGTGTGCAATTGATCTAATAAAGTGTGTAATATTGTAAAGTTGAATAATAAAGTCTGATATATTAGCTCAACCGCTTTTCTAAGTAACACTTGAAAGTTATGTCGTAATTTATTCAATTTTCAAAAGTTTTTATGAATATTGCATAATAATAGCATCAAAAACTGATGTTAAACATTCCACCAGAGCGTAACCACCAGCAGCAGGACCCGGTTGTTCTAAATTTTAACCGGCTGTTAAGCTAATCGTAGATTAAATTTTGGCTATAAAATTACTTGATGGGCAACACTAGTGGAAAATTTTGGTCTTGCTTTAAAAAATGTTTAGTCCTCATTCTGTTGAATGCAAGAATTGTTTTACTATGTCTTTTAGACTGTAGAAATATAACCTTAAATTTAACCGTCTGTTAACTTTTTCGTCGATTAAAGTTTCGAACAACTGGGTCCAGATAGGAACCAAACCAAGTATTCAGTAGCGCCGCTGTATACGCAGTAACAACAATATTCAAATGTCACAAAAACGTTAAACAACCAGGTAATATTTATCTTTTGACAATGAATTGGTAGGATCGATTGTTATTTAAAGAGAAGTCCAAGAGGCAGTATAGAACGTGTCTATGTGTTTATATGTAAGTGAGTAATGAAAAATGATACGTGACACAAAGATGTCTAGACTACCATTGTAAAAGATCTGTTGATTAGATCTATCTACAAGTGTAATTTTCCAGACTACATAGACAATAGTACTTTCTGAATTATTCTGCTACTTCTCCATAAGGCGGTGAAAGGATGAAAGATACATATTGAATCAATAACGGTTCAATAAGATAAGTAGAGGTTAAATAAATCAATAACGGTTTTGACAAGAATTTACTAAAAGCTTTACAAAAACTATCCTAAAAATTGAAATAAGAGGTGCGCTGTTTGATCCTAAACAAACAGTTGCGTGAGTGCTTTTTCCTAGATATCTGACTCCAGACAGGAAGCTTTCTTTGCATTTGACGTAAAGATTAACGTAAAAATTAACTGGTATTAATTAACAAAAACAACCAATATAAAATAAGAATTTTAACAATATATTAGTCATATATCTTTCACCAATGTTCTACCGAATCTTAAAGAGGCAAACGAACGTCGGACACCATAATTCATCTCGAGCATCCTATGTTCATATCACCTGATAAACTTCATTAAATAACAACATGATTCAATGCATAAAGACGAATTATTGTTTTCATTAAACAGCTTCTCGACACACACAGAGCAAGAAATTAATTGTTCTTGGTTAATAGTTGCTAGCATTAATATGTTTCCCTTCCTAAACATGTACAATGTTGTTTATCCAGCTTGCAGATGCAATTATTTACGCCTGTGTTGCAACACAAAACACTAGATGAATACTTAATAAAGATCATGGCATTTTCTTATAGACTTGCTATCCATTATTTAGTAGGAAACTCATAAATTTTCAAATTAATGTGTTACAAGCTACACTAACCTTCTCATCACTCAGATTTATCTAGTCTTGTAGTTCGATTACAAATGTTCTAACTTTCTAAGTACAGTAATTTATGACATTGGTCATGCCAATTTTATGGATCTTAAGTGAATGTTGTAACTGATGCTGTTGTAATGGTTTTGCTTATGGAGTCATGGGGGATGAATGTATTCAAAAACGTTTTCTCCCTTACAATCTAATGTTTCATTGAGTCCATGGAATTAAGAATGACACCGAATAAAGACTGAAATCATTTCAAATGAAAATGTAGCTTGCAACAGAAATGAGTTGTCTATCTCCCTGTCCTTCCTTTGTCTTCTGTCTTCTTCTGTCGCACAATGTCTTCTCTTCCATTTTCAAATCTTCCTTTACTTCTCTCGTCACACTTCTTTCTTATGTAAAAAGAATATCTGGCTAGATAATGAACTTTTTTTGCTAGGGATTTCTTTGTTTTGTAAAAGTGTGTGAAAGTACCACATCAAATAAAATTAAATCTCCAAACATTTCCAAATACTGCAGAACATGGTTTCCAGCATCTTCCTTTTTTGTGTAGAGAAAACCAAATATTAAGGGCGACTGATTTATCAAAATGATCTAAAGAAACAGTGTAATCAAATAAAAGAAAATTGCAAGGACAATCTCTAATGAACAAAAATGGCCAATTACCTATAAATATATATAAAGCATACGTTTTTTTATTATATAAAATAGGTCATAAACTGCTTTGGATCACTGAAACAGATCTTCATCTCTTACCATGGATCTGTGAACTAATTTTCACTTCTATAATTGGCCCTAGCTTTATGTCCTCAATCACTGTCCATGAAACTGTAATTTACACTCTCTTTCTTGAATATATACATTTGTAGTTAAATGTCAAAGTACCTTGAATACACAACTTATATAACATTAATGCCATCCTCTAGCCTATATTTCATTCAGTAAATGTACTTTTAAAATGCGACTGCAATTTCACACCATCGTAGAATGAAGTATGTCCATGAATGTAGTTAAACAATACTTTGTTGAGAAATAGAAATATCTTTCCTGATATCACGCAGCCTGCGGAAAAGTTTCAAGTAAATACTGTGTCGCAATTACTAAGCATGGTTCAAGACTTTGGTAGATTATATGTCGTATTATTCGGATGCCTAGTACAATATGTTGAGTTTCACGCAGAAAAATACATAAAACCGAAGTCACGAAGATGATGTTGAGAATCACTCAGAAATATTCATGAAGCCCAAGCTCCCGCCGACCATCTCTTTTTTCCTATATAAGCCTATATAAACCAAGGGGTCACAATGTGAACAATCTTGGTAGATGTCCACTAGGCAATGCTCCATACCAAGTATCGAAGCTCTATGTCTTATGGGTTTAGATTTTAGATTTTATAAGTTTTTCCTATGTAAGCCTATGTAAAGTCAAGTTAACCCCGGGCGGTGTCAACTTAACCCAGGGGTCATAATTTGAAGAATATTTGTTGAGGTACAATAGCAATGCCGCATGTAAATATCTAAGTTCGAGAACTTGTGGTTACATAGGCTTTTCCTATGTAAGCCTATGTAAAATCAAGTGACCCTCTGGCGGGGTCGTTTTTGACCTCATAGTCATCATTTGAACAATCTTTGTAGAGGTATACTAGGAAATGCTACATGGTAAACATTTAGTTTTTTAAATGTTTTCTGCTAAAACTATCAGAGTTCTGATGGAATGTATTTCTTTGATCCACTTTGATAGAGCTGGCGGAAATGGCGGACGGACCACATTCGACGGACATTGAAAAGTGAATGATCCTTATAGCTCGTCCTGAAGCTAAAATACACTTAACTTTGGTTCTCAAAGAAAATGGATATCCAATGCCACAATTATAATTGTGCAACAGTGTCATACAGTTGTTACAAATATTTACAATGCCAATTATATATAACTCGTTGGCTATAACTGTTAGTGTAACTGAAGAGTGATTTTCATGAAGTTTTCTGTATTCTGTAGTATTTACAAGTATTTCATTCAAGAAATGAATCCTAATTCAGACATAAATGGTTCTGATATCACATTTTAGGACATACTCGCTAGCATACGGAAGGACCGAATACAGTGAATCTGCTGTGTGTTATAAGTGCACTACTTTGTCTCCCTTTCCAGAACTTTTGGTTCATGTCTTTGATTTTGCAAAGTACGACGTAAATGTGCTTCACTTGCTTGCGATATCGTTCCTTTACGTTTTGTTTTTGTTGCAAATAACGTTTTTTGTCGCGAAAAATGTCCTGGTACACGTAATACTATCAATTTGAAACCAGTGGTTCTTATCTAAGATTTCTTAAGAATATTATATGACGGAAAATAATATTTGCACAATGATATAACAATATGACTGCACAATAATGTTTGTCGCATTGGAAATCTAAACTTTCTTGGAGGAGCAATGTCTCATGCGTTTTTAAGCCATTACCGTACTTCTTAGAGGATATATACTTATCATAAAATATCTTCCGGAAAATATAGTTCTCTTAAGATTTTAATGGAAATTACATTTATCTAATATTCAAACCAACACGGGAATTTTGCACATCCGCCTGTCATGTTAAATATATCAAAAGATGTTTTGTAAACTTTTAAAGTTTATGTTCAAAAAATCAAACGATTAATTGTTTTATCAGAATTGTTTGCGTTTATACAGATGCTGCTGTATAGCGTGCTTTTGTTGGCATTTTAGCAGAGGTATTTATATGTATTAAAGAGGTTATTTGTTATTATCATACACTCTAGGGCGACTGTTACATAATGGAGATAAATAGCCTTATTGTTATCCTCTTACCCTACAACCGTATATTATAAATGTTTTGTAAAAGTGGTTAATGTATTTTATAAACATGTTAAACCAATTAAGATATATTTGCTTACTAAGCTAGATCAAATATTAAAGAAGCGTAACACATTCAAAACAATGAAAACGTATATGTCAGAATGATGGCATATTTTGCTATTTAAATAGATATACTGATAATACAGTTAACGAATGAACCATCAACAGAAATCTCATACATCATATTAATGCAAAACGTTGTTGCTAAATCTGGAGAATCATTTATGTATAAGAAAATGAATGTATAAAATTTCAATATAATTTGTACATTTGCATACTATTAAAATTATTAATACGCGTTGATTGTCATTTATGCTTAGAAAAGTCAAATCTTGTTAGGTCTTGTAGAGCATAAGAAAGAACATTCGGTGTCATGTATTATCCTGTGTGACGGCAACATTTGCTTCACTTTCAGAGAAAGGATGTTCTGAATTGGGCAACCGCTTTCGTAAACACAAAGCCGATTGATACATCATGACCCTGTTTTATAAAGTCACAATCAAATTGAGTGCACTAGTCCACTTCGCACTCCCTTTGCAAATATCAATACTTAACACCGTCTCCGTGGCATTCGAATAATAAGATATGTAATCAACTAAACCATTTAACAGAATGATTTGCTGCGTTCATTAAACTCTCAATAATTGCGACACATTATGTGCTTGATACTTTTCATATGGAGATTAACGCACACTGTGTGAAGTCAGAAAATATTGTTCTTTTTCTCAGCAAAGTGTTGCTAAACTTCATTATGGAATAGATTATCAGCATTTCCAATGGCTTGTATAGCGATCTTAAACTGATATTCAAAGAAATATAAGCAACTTGATGATACCTGAAGAGTCGCTTATATTTAAAGGTTTTATACATGATAACTTATTTTGTCTAAACAAACTTCAAATTGATAGCTAGTTTTTAGCAATAAAACCATTTTTGTTCTCTGAGTAATAATAACAAGATTACACAGTATTTTACCTTTAACACGTTCACATTACATCATTTATAATGAGGTATCGATAATTAGAACATCACTGGACTTAAAACCATACCAGTATTTCAATGATTTGTACGTGATTTCCTTGGTGATTGTAAATTGCTGGAAATTGTGTTCACACTAAATTGCATTAAGGACACAAGAAAAGTCAATTAAGAATAAACAAAAGTGTAGAGTGGTACAGTAAGCACTTGCAGGATATACACTACCGATCTTACGATGAGGTATTGTGCTTATTTGACTTCATATGTCATTGTCAGTCTTCAACAATTTCTCCAAACTGCATCTCTTAAAATGCCAGGTCAATTTCCAACTAGCCCCATACCAATTGTTCAATGGATGGTCCTCTTCTTAAATTCCTCAACAATTCTTCTTTCCTCTGAATAATGGCCATCAGAAAGCTTTAAATAGAACATTCTTTGAAAGCTCATCCTATCCTATCTGTCTGCTGTATACAGACATCGAAGGAGTGTTTATTTTTCATGATTGTTCTCCTTTCCTATTCTATGTAATGGCTGCATAGTTTAAACAAGTAAAGATAATGGAACAATAATTGCCGATATCAACTGATTTAGTCATTTATACTAGAGTACAGATAAAAATGTTTATTGAATGATTCTCTTCTATATTTGCTCAGACTACTGAACTATAGTTATCATATTTGACTGACATATCAGAAATGACAAATAAAACTGATTAAAAATCTCCTAAACTGTCTAGCCATATATCTCTAAATTTTGAGATGTTTTTTTTCCATAAAATTGCTCAAATGATTCTGCACCACTGCATGTAATGTCTGCAGCGACTAGAAAACAACAATTTCCCCTAAGCCGCTTATGCATTTTCACCAGATTACACAAAACCTTTTAATGTAATGACCTTGCTTCATTGTACATAATGTCGTACAAAGATAAAACAGTTGAGCAAGTTTTCACTAAATATCTTTATTGGATGATCCCCATCTGACAGTCTTCAATGGGTATGGTTCAGCTGCACATACAGGTGCAAGTAGATCGATAGATATACTGGACTTGAAGATCATAATATTAGATAAAGAATACAGTCCTAAACTTGACTGCAAATGTATGTTTATGAAGTAATTTTCTCATACTTTTGGGCATTGAGAACTCGAAAAAGTCTTTAAAATTGTATGTATGCATATAAATAATATACAGTTTGAAATACTTATCTTAAAATCCGTTTGACAACAGGTTCTAACGTTAGAAAATAACTTAACTAAAATGGAATCTCAGGGTAGAGGGTTATTTAATATAGCCGTCTGTCGTTTTACAATTATTTACTGAAATAAAGTTACCTTACGAAGTACCGGACAGTTTAAATTTTGAGACATAAACTGCCATAGAAATTCCGCAATCTTTTTCATGTTGAAGTTAAGAGACCCTTATGTTACTGGATGTATTATACATCTTACAGTTTAGCTCTTTATGGTGTTTGAAACTTACCAGTCTTTAGTAAATTAATACAAGTACTATTTTTAAAAAGAATTCAAAATTATTCAAAATGTGATCTCCAGAGGATTCATTCCATGTATCGTTATTTGTGAAAAAGACTTGGTTGCCACGGCGTGCTGGTCCTTTTTTCCCTTTTGACCTTAATAACACTTCTGTTATGGGGTTCTCAGGAAGCATATGTCGGAATTTAAATAATTCCACAGGAATGATACTTTGTGACATTTTACCAAATGTTGGTCTAGAGATACGGATTCCTAAAAAGATCCTGGATGTCAGAGGACATGGCTCATTTTCAGATATGTAATGTTACTTATGTGGACCTCTTCAAAAACATTAAATATAATGTTGATTCGCGAAAAGGTATAGCTGGTGTACAGTTAGGCAATTTCGTATATATGTTTGTTGAAAAAAACCCTTCAAATTCTTGTTATTGGTAATCATTTATTAGATTTCCTTGACTTATTCCATATCAGCCATTGAACTGAGACTAGTCTAACAAAATATGTATCCAAGTTGTAGTGAAGGTCTGACTCTTTAGGTCACATCAAGGTCATAAATACGTCTGCGTATGCATGTAAATAATGTGCAACTTGAAATGTATGTTTGAAAATTACTTTTGACAATAGGTCCTACAGTAAGAGAATAACTCAATTAAAATGCAATCTCCGGGAAGAGGGTTATTTGCTCCAGCCGTCTGTCATAATTTATTACAAGTTACGACTGAAATAAATTTACGAATTACCAGACAATTGAAAACTCGGAGACTTAAACTGTCACAGATATTCCGAAAACTCATGAATGATAAATTTTAGATGATCCTTCTGTTACTACATGTATTTTTCATCTTAAAGTGTAGCTCTTTATCGTAAAGTACTAAGGGGAAATCCTTTAAATTGCATATAATGAGAGAGGACATAAAGAGGCAAGAAAGACAGCGCCAAATGTTGCCCAGTAAGATGCAATTGATATATGCATATAATCTATTATATAGACTAATATTAATTTAAGAGAAACTGGTAAACAAATTTACACACTTAACTTCAGGAATTCAAATAAATAATTGGATGCTACTTTAAATATTTATTTAATCATAGCAAGATTGCCGTAGATGTAATTATATCAGAAGGCATTGGTCCATTTAATAAACCCGAAAATAAACGTTTATTTCGAAGAAAATACATCAGGTTTTGGAATTATTTCTGATTTAACACTTACAAGAACAAGAATTTACAATAATCATACCTTCGGCATTTACATGTATATGGTAACCTCTTTCACATATAAAAACGTTTTTTAGAACAGACTGGCATAAACAATATCATTATTTGAATGTAAATTGCTGAAAAATGTTTTCACGCTTAATTGCATTTAGGAGTGAGGGAAAACCAATTCAGAATAATAGAAAATAATAAAGTTAAAGTAGAGAAAGCACATCCAATGATGTACAATAAATAGATTTATAGCTCAATTCAACTTTCATTTTTAGCTTATAAAGTGCTGCTCTTCCGTTATTGTCCATCCTCAGAAAGTACTTCAAATTATTCTACAAACAGTATCTCCGAATTACCGGGTCAAGTATAACATGAACGTTATAGGACTGTTTTGTATCTAACCCTACCAGCCTTAAAATAGTGAAATAATTTAAACATTTTTGCCTACATTGTGTGAGACAGTTTAACCGAACTTCAAACTAACTTTTATTGGATGATGCCCTTCTATTTTGCTCAAATGGTTGTGATTAGCAACACTAAATGAATATCAGACCTTAAAATAGAAAATCTTTATATGACATCTCCTTAACTGCTGAGCAATTTAATCAGATCTCTTCAGTCACTGATTCACATATTTTTCTTAGATTTTTTATGAGATTATTTGGAATCATTTAAAACGAATTTTGAGTGGCTAAAAACTATCGATGACATGGGTGGGGTCTGTTGGAACTATGTTTCAGAGAAAGTAAAATCACTGACTACATGATTTCCGGAATAGGAGACAGTGATCCCATATTTGACAGCTTTCGCAAACCTCACATAAAAATAAAAAGAGAAAGGTAGTACAATGTTGTAATATATAAGATATGCTTTATAAGTAGACAACATCGGTAATATATAATGTTACAAGAAACCACTTCTAATATTCCGGTTCATAACGACAATACAGATTGACTCTCCTGCGATGCTGGATGGGCAATGTCAACTTCTGTTTTGTACTCACTAACTGAAAAAGGTTATTATAAATAATTACCAAACCCAGGCACACTATTAACAGGCTTGATATATGTGCCAAGTATGTGTCCAGCAAGATTGCTTAAAGCTTTTAAGGAGTTATGACTCTTGAATTCCAAACATTAAAAAAACTAACACTGTTATCAACCAGTAATATTGTTTTGTTAGTAGACCAGTACTTTTGAAATAGTAGTAAAGCGTGTTACTAAAGTCGTGAAGATGCAACTTTAAAAAGTCACTTTAAATGTATAAGATGTTAAAAAAAGTCACATTAAATTTATAAGAGTGCAACTATTATATTAAGAATGGCACGCATGCTTCTGGAGGATGATCATATCTAGTTTGTAAAAAAGCTGCTTTTGTATCAGCAATTTCAAGTGTGGGAAGGGACTTTTATTGTCTGATTTGTTAACATCACACGAGCAGAACGTTAGCTTGCAAGAGTGCGAGATTATCTGCTACATATTATAAAATCCAGCACTCATTAAACACTAACAAAGTACTGAAAGTATGCGGTTGAAATCACCTGAGACTACAGGCGTTACAAAGTATTTGATATCATTAACGGGAGATTTAAAACGGCTTGAACTTAAGCCTGAGGATTTCGTAACAGTGTTTTTAATATTCCTGCAGCATTAGTTGTCAGTAGTCTTTGTTGTGCAGCAGGTTTTGTCAAATAATAGCTCAATTCAAGGAATTCCCTGTCGGCTTTGGAAGCTAAAACTTTAAAACCCTGTTTAATTTACAGAGCTTAAGTCTGTAGTTACTGGAGTTTTTGTGCAGTTTTAAGTGATAAGCTTGGTAACAAGTGAGGAAATTCCACATTTTTTGCACAAACACATTTCTCAGTTTCAAATCAAATTTAGGAAAATCATTCAAAACTCATTCTTTAAGAAGACAGAAAAGAATGACTTAAAAATGACCATGTTTTTAATTTTAAAAAGTAAAGGAGTAAATGACAGATACGATGTTTGTTTCCACGCATACATGTAGTAACGTCAGATTGGTGACAGTTTCCGAGATGATGTGTTACCAAATCTTGGAGTTACACTGGGAGACAAAGATGGACAACCACCCGTTATAAAAAGTGTTGATCTAGAAACTCCTCTAAAGGAATGGGAAGAGAAGACGAAGGTTGCAATTTTACAATGAAATGTATTCATGTGTTCTTTACGTGACCTAAAGGTAAACAGATAATATACAGTATAGAAGTAGTTTAAGCAAACAAATCATGTATAGTAAAGTTTCAATTTATTTCGTCAAGTTACTGCCATTCAAATGAATTTCTGAATGACTTCCAGATTTAAGAATTCTAAATAGATATTTAAATAATATGGCTCCTAAATGAACATGTTTACAAATATATATTTCCCATATTCAAACAGAATTATGCCCACTTTGGTTAAAAATGTACAAGCGTGTAAACCATCATACCTTTTAAATATATACAATATATATGAAACAACTTTAATAAACTTAAAATAATACAGCTAGAAGAAGCAAAATTGTTCTAAACTCTTCAAAAAGGAGGCAGAAAGGGTATCTTGTATACACCTTTTTAAAAACAAATTGTGAGATTAAATTTGTTGTGATCTGAATTTTATACTAAAAGTTGGCATTTTCAATGTGGATCGAAATCAAATGTATCGATTTTCTTTGTGTGGTTTTGGTTACACCCGAAGCGTTCAACATATAAACCATACACTTTTAAAAGGTCTTTTCAATCTCTTAACACGTAAAACTAATCAAACCACTTTGTTCAAGATTAAAAGTAGGACTAGGCCAATAAATGTAATTAAATGCCTAACTACTTATCAATTGTTGAACAAGCCTTAATGCTAGGTGTAACTCTTTTTAATGAAAACTTCTGTTGCATTTTATAAACTATTACCTGGTTGAGGGAAACATGTTACGGATTTTTCAGTTGTATTTTAAAATTTAATTTATCTCTTATATGTGCTGTGATAGATGGCTATAGCACCCTAACAATACAGTATTGTAACAGAATTGATAATGATGTCAAATACCTGTTACACGGTTCCCTCAAACCGAGAAAAAAGTAGTTGCTAACCCAGAAACAAGATGATGTTGAAAGTTGCCCTTTTGACAAGTGATGATCTTGTAGGGCTTTAGCCTAAGATAATTTTGTTTAAGAGTTAAGTCACTGGGCATATTTCAACAACAAGTTTGGCTAGTAAGGTAACAGACAAGGCATACCTCACAATTGCTGGGAAAAGTATTCAAACAATTTCTTTCTCATAGCTGTTTTTATTAGACAGTTACAGGTTTATAGTGTAAATAGAGACAGTGTGAAATAATGTGCAATATTTATCCACATGCCTATTTCATTATAAGATATGGTTTGTGATAACGTGGCGATTACAATTATATTCACCTTGGAAATCTGATCTTGATGAAAGCACTTGCAGCCATTATCATAATCGTCGTTGTTTAATGATTCACTAGGTAGCGGCATAACACGAGAGCTTGAAATATATAATGGTATTTAAGTAAAATTTAATATCAGTTATATAGTTTTTTCAAGCCAGAGAACCTGGGAAAGAACCTTTTGCATAGTCGAATATTGGAAAACAGTTATGTTAAATGCCTAAACATTAGAACAAATTAGAAGTAAATTCATTTAATGCCAAGATATCATTGTCTGTTGAACGTCAAGATTTTTTTTACAGTTTTTGTTAATAAATAAATTTTCAAATGCACATTGCTGTTATTTCAAAATTCAAATAAATTTTATGATGAATTCCTAGCTGACTTATGTACACAATTCTTAACAACCTATGATGCTGCGGGGAAGAAGTGTCAACTCTCAAGAAAATCCAGAATCTGTAAGTAGCGTAAGAAAAGAAGAACAAGGAACTTCAGGAGATCAGGCAAAATTTTGCTGTACCAGTGGCACATTCTAGCTGAGATATCAGGTAAATGTCAAACAAAAAAGACGTAAATTTGATGAAAGTATGTTTTAATTATAAAAAAAACTGTGCAATAGTTGAATTGTCAGTGAAGGATGCATATTTATGTTGTACGGAGATTATTATCAGATATAAGAATTAATGATGAAGAACAAGGAAAACTATGTAAGATGGCCATTTTCATATATAACTGCATAATGGCAGTGTGAGAAGGTCAAGTTTGTGTTAAGATAGTATTATGCATATTTGTTTGCATGCATGAATTATTTATAAGGTGATTTCTGTGATTAGTATGTCTATAAGCCTGAAAAATAGGGATATAGCATGCTACAAGATACCTTGTTGCATATGATGAATGCAGGAATGATTTTATAGCTGTGTTGAAAGAAATATTATTACCGTTCCTTGTACCATAATACTGAGTCACACCGTGTATACTCTAACATCTTGATTTTGGCATTTGCTGGAAATGCAGAGGAATCGGCTATATCACAGTGTGAAAACCCTGAGTAGTACACAATTAAAGCTAAAATACTCTAAGAAATGGCCATACTTCATCCTGGTCAAAAAACACACTCACTATTTAATGAATGCTTTGAAAAACATATGACCGTCGACGCGCGAAAATGTACCTTCGGACATTCGTTACATTATTCGACAATAATTGATAAAAAAAACACATAAAATTTACATTTTTGTCACCCTCTTTAAATGCAAAACCAATGATAAAACCTAATAGCCACTATATTTTCCTCAACAGAAACATACTATTTGCTTCAAAATCCCCCAAGACCATTACTATGGCAACAGCGATTTGAAAGGATTCTTTTTTTA
>JAUMHA010374855.1:0-12951 GCA_032359765.1 Saxidomus gigantea
TTGGAAGGGATAAAGAGACGGAAGAAGGATATATTTAGCTATTCTATAAATTTTACCAATATTGATTTAATGCAACCTCATACGGACATGATAATCAGTTATATAGGTCAACAGCAAAAATCACTCCTTTTAAAACCGACACACCCGATGCATTGTACCATATATAGGTCCGACGAAAACCTAAGTGAAATTGCATTAATCCATTCAGTGCAATTTCACTTTAAGTTCAATTTCATGGACCTGCAAAGCCTTCTGAGGCGATGGCAGACAATGCGAATGACATTACACCGACCAAAATACCTCAACTGCAATTTGTTCATGAACGCGATATTACCGTGAGTAATTATCGCTTGTCATACGTAATATGTACTAAGATTGATGATAACGACCTGCCAATCTGTCAAATGTTTACATCTCGATGAAGTTATTCCTGCTGTTGGAGCAGAAAGTCTGTGAGAAATCAGTTTCTATCGATCTGTATAAATCTTGGAAATGTTTTTGTTTTGAAGTATAGGAATGAATCAAGTCATTTTTTGATTTTATAAGAAAGAGTATTCCGTTAATTTCCGCCTATACATTTAGAAATCAGAAGTTATGCTGAATAGATACAGAAATTTGAAATACATCTGACTTACCTTTACTTCAGCTGTTACGAGGAACTTTGCTTAACTGACGAACCTACAACAAATAGAAAATATTTATTACAATAGTTTTAAAATGTCAGAGTAATGGAAACTGTATTCATAACGCACTGAACACTAGTTACTTTTCCGATGTACACACGTAGAAAAAATAGAAAGATATAAAAGCTAGCCTGGAAGCTGTTAACATATAGGCTAGATGAAAAACAAAACAATTTCGAGGAAGCTAGCTGGAACCATCCAGGAAGTTAAAGAGGACAAATTAAAAACACTACATGGGGGTAAGTTGAGACTGAGTCTCAAGAACAGCTCTAAACATGGGTGTACCATCAACAAAACAAATGATCAAATGCGAGAAAATGTCCAAAACCAGGTCTTTAAAGTCATTAATTAAGCAATGTGAACAATTTTAATGAAGGTAATGGAAAACATCAAAACCACAAACTAACTACATTGTTAAAAGAGAGAGACTTATAGTAAGCTCTTATACAAGCCAACAAGGTAAAGTCCGTACCATATAACTTAAGCCTTGGTCCATACAAAAATATCCAAGTGAAGCAGTTGTGTACATGAATCTAAAACGCTTATTAACCTATCTCATAGATTCGGTTTTTTACAGATTCCTTGCAGAAAAGGGTAGAACAATCATAGATAATTCCACAGACATGATAAACTAAAATATGACATGTTCTATGAAATAATCGCATTTTTTCAAAGTCCACCAGCTTTTTCTTGACAACACTTCTGTCCACAAAAAAGCAAATACTACACTTTTTCTTAGAACAAGAAAGTTATTCAGATTGAATACCAACTTTATTTTCCTTCCCTAGTAACTTATTTTTCTATCTCAATACATGTATTTCAAAAGTGTGTCATAGTTTGAATACTTCAGAAAAAAATCCCGATTACGCGTTTTACATTGTAAATGAAGGAGCATCCCTGTTTAGTCAGTAAAATACATTATAATATAGATATTCTCCTGTTGAAAGAGACAATTTACAGTGAAATACTGAGATACAGATCAATATGATTCACCTGTGTAAAACTGTCACAGAGATGTAATTATACACGTTTTACTTGGTGTTCATCGCTGTATTTCAGCCAAACGGTATTAAATATTTACTAGTTCTTATCCATATAATGCATGGAAGCAAGTATGTACCATCGTGTCATAATATTTCTAAGGTAAAATATGACGACATAAGTTAAATTTATCTTTATTGATACACTTAATACAAATGCTGCCTAGTTTTACACTTTAAGAATTTGTCTCGTTACTTGGAACTGCAGAAATTAAGCATGTTTGGAGTTAAGAAAAGTTTAAAGTGTGCTCCTGTCATCCATAGAAGTTAGTAAAAGGTGCAGGTGCATGGCAACAGCAGTTTCAACAAAAGTGAAAGATGTACAACATCATGCAATATCTAAACAGAAAATTTAGAGGGTAAGGTTACACATCTCAAAAGAGTTGTTTAAAGAGTGATAATTGCAACAATGATGAAGTAAACGAAGCGGATACTGAATCAGCAAGTTTATCAATGTAGAGCTAAATTGTGAAAGAAAGATTAACAACAAATTGATATTGAGAAATACCTGCACTTTCAGGATTCGGGTTTACTTGATTAACCGAGGAAGTCACAATCGTTAAAATGAAACGTGAAAACAATTAAATCGTTGAACAAAGTGTGATGTAGGTAATGTTTTCGACCTTGTCGTGATTCTTTTGTTACTGGTGTTCAATAGAGATCACTAGTTCATCCTGTGCGATTTGTCATATTTGCTGTAACCACAACAGCGCAGTGGGTGATAATTAGTCAAACAAGTAAAGAGATAATAGAAGATTTTGTTAAGAACAAGGACTTGAAATTACGGAAATCAAAAAGGAGGACGAGGCCCAGGCGTTTGTACAGATTTTAGTCGTCTTTATGTGTGCTAGCTTCATTTTTATATTCGTCTTCATCTATGCTTACATTAAACCCGAAAGGTTTAATCGAAAATTTGCTGCTCTCTTGGTATATGTTGATATTTGATGCATGTATATTGGCTTTCACAATCAGGTACGGTATAATTAAGGGTGAAGTGGTGGTAGAGTTTTCATATTTGCTTCTGGGTTCAGGAGTACCGTTTTGTTCATTAGCGCATTTGATGTATTGCATTCTTTACTTGGATTATTATCAATATGAAGACATTTCATTGGGACTGAAATGTATGCGGATCGGTCAGAATAATGTTGGAAGTAGGTTGAATAAAGAACAGCTTTCAAAGCATGTTTTCGATAAACAATGTAACAGTTGCTCATATGACTATATATACATATTACATGATTGAAATAGTCTCTTACCCCAAACATCAAAAACTATCAGATCTTACATTGTAACAGCCATTTTAAGTTAAATATACAAATGCTTCTATGTGCAGACATCTGTTGTATGTTTTGAAAATTAAAAGAAAAGAAGCAGTGCTCAACCGTTTGTTTCATAAGTGGATACAAACAAAGCATTATCATACAAAATTGATGGAAAATCATTTTATGAATGGAACAGTCAAAATATTTTGTTACTTTTCAACTATGTTAAGTAGCAATAAAACTGTTGTATACATTTATGTTATTAGGCTGTACTTTCACAATGATTGTTTTTTTTAATGAAAATAAACCATTGGTGAATGTATTCTAATAAATTACGATGGTCACATTGAAGGTTATCATCACTTTGAAGACTATATTCATTGCATTCGATTCTTTATTTGGTTTGAAAATCGTAAAAGGATACGAAAACAAATCATTATCATGCCGATTGTTTTAGTTAAGACAATCAATATGATGTATTTTTCTTGTATAATATTGTATATATTTACAATAAATAAGCAGAGCTTGTCAGGTGTTTTCTTATTTCCGGATTATTGAAGCTGAAGGCAAAACAAATACACTACTAACTTGACTAGGCACAGGAGAATCATAGCTAGCTTTTCCTGCATTGAAATCGCATAAGTGTTATCTTCTATAAAGCACTGTTCTTTAAAAAATCATTAAGTCGTGGTTTATTTATCCAGTTATACCATGGCTTTAGGATGATCCTACATAAGAGCAAACTAATATATTTTTTAAACATTCGTTTGTACAAGGGGGTGGGGGAATCAAACTGTACTCTATCTGAAATAGAGCATAGTTTCAATATTGTAGGAAACGAAATTGACCATGATACAAATCAAATAGCGAAATGTTTGCTCGAACGATTAAATATTTACTCGGTGGTTACTCCGGGTGTAACGAGTGGCTTTTTTTCAAATCATTCAGATACAAATAAACCTGAAAAACGTGATCAAAACTTATCAGAAGCTGACTGATTAGTTAATACTGTATACTTATTGTATAGCATCTATTCCTATTTCTCTACATAAGGTTGATTAAAGTTCTCAGCGGGTATCACCAATGCATCATCTCCGTTCTATTTAGATGCCTTAAAGAAGCACTTGATATTATGATAGAAAACATCGAACATCGATTTAGGTTGTCAGCACTCTTGAATCACAGAAAAACCAAGGACATATAACAAAACCTGTTTTCGTCTTAGCATTAATTCTTCACAACACGTTTTTGGTCAGATTTAATAAATGCGAATCATATTTTCTTTTAATTGTATAATAACAGTAATGCACTTATTAATTTGACACTACATTGTTTCCCGGAAATATGCATGTATCTTTTAATAGTGTAGCTCGAACAAATACCGGGAGACAGCTAGAAAAAGGCTAAAACTATTATGGAAATTTCGATGTATTCACATTGTCAACAGCAAAATGTAAGTTCAATTTATATAATTGCCTACAATATATGCCATTACGCATTGTCTGAGCACGTCTGCGACTCCGTCTATACCTGTATCCCTGGCTTGCACTATTGCTACGTGTTTACGGCTTAATCAGTATTTTACTTTCATATGAATCGTTTAATTCAGAAATGGTCTTCAACTCAACCTCGACTAAGGAAGGGACCGTTAAGCAGATCTAATTGGCCAGTGAATACTAATCAAACCAAATCTAATTAACTTTTATAATCAGTTTATCAATGGACGGCAAGTAAAGGAAGTCGAGTCGAGGAAGGTTTCTGAATATAACCATTAGTCAAACATTCTACGTGAGCATTACTGTTTATGCACAAAACGTAAACACAAGCTTCGTACTTGGAGAACAACTTAATTGTTGATAGTGAGCAAAGTACATGCCATAGTAATTCGGTCTTTATTTGTCTATTCCTGTTTTAAGAATAAGGACATGGATTTACAAGACAAATGTCACTGAATAAATACTGCCCTTTCACGACCAGTAGGGATTGAGATTCATCGTTGGCTATCAAAAGCTTAATCTTGATTTAAATAGTTCGTTTATCTGTCCGAAGGAACCAGAATTACCCCGCAGTTAAATAAACCTATTTTAACACTTGCTATCCTATTTCATACAACAATATAAACTTTGTTTTTAAAGTAGAGATGATCTCAATTCAATTTGCAAACGTCTTCGTATGTTTATTCAGCTGCTTTGGTTTTGAAAATGTAGTTTGACAATCGACTGAATTTGCACTTATTTTTACTCATGGGAGTACTCCGCTGCAAGACTGCACGTCTGTTTTTGCATTACTTCTAAAACTCGTTGCCCTGGTACAGTTGTGGTATGAACTTGAGCTAAAACGTCACTGTTGAGGCGAATAAAGATGCTAACCCGTATTACGTAAAAACACTGCCATCAGCAACTCGAGTTTGATCGAAGTTCTTTTACACTATGCCGATTACCAGCCTTGATAACGCAATGGCAAATTAGATTAAAAGGTAAGATGAATCATAATATAACATTCTGGTATTTTAGATATAACGTAAATATGACATAAAGTAATATATTGTGTTTACATCACACAAGGGAGATTTATCAACTACACATGTATCAGTTGATTATGTTAATTGTTTTGTATATTTGTATACTACAAAAATTGTAAAAACCTAAACATGTTAGTATTAAAAATATTTACTAGCTACTGTTAAACATTGACAGTTGTAGAACTTTAAGACAAAATATAAGTCAAAAGTGAGTACACTGTTCACATAAATATTAAGCGCAAAAATGAACAAACTCTGCTGCTGGATTTACAAGTTATACTGTGAATTTCGACATTATTTTAGTAATCGGTCAATGTCAGTTGAAAGAAGTTAAATTCATAAGATTCATAAAATTCATGGCTATGGTGTCAAACGATGAAGCAGTTGAAGCACATTAATCTCGAACTTACAATTTTGTGCGTTATTTGAATTTTCAAAACATTTCATCGTGAAAAGAAATATGGTTCTTAATTTGTGTCTCACACTTAGCATATTGGTTTCGTTTATTGATTTGTTAAAAATCTAGTGAAACACACGACTTTCCTTGACTGTCTTTTGTCAGCTGTTACATTGAGTGAAAGTACATTCTCCGATGTTGATACCGTCACTCAAAGTTATACAATATTCATATTTTAACTCGAGCTTCGCGCTCGCGAAAATATTACAATTGTATCACTTCGCGGTGAGATATATTCAATAACCACTCAAAACAAACAAATATCCTGTATGTATCATTAATGTGTCATGAAATGCAAACATCCTATCTATTGAGGTAAAGACGTAACGTCAAAATCACGCTTAAAAGTGCGCGGATATAAATGTCATTTATAAATATCTTGTTCTGGTTTACTGTTAAAACTAATCACTTAGATATTGGTAACGTTAATTGGTTATCCTTTATTTGGGTTGTTGCAAGATGCTGCCGCACTGTACAGGTTCAAATCCTGGCCTCTTTTTTTTTGTCTCGGTTCAACAGTCTGCTACTAGAAATACAAGATATGCTGTTATTTAAGTAGATTTATATTGAATCATTCAAAATGATTAAACTTTATAAAGATACATTCACTTTTTGTTTTCATTAAATGACTTTCAATTTTTTCCTCCGTATTTGGTTTGGTTTCTAACATGTTTTATAACATCGATGATCTCCTTTTGTCCTTTTATGTTAAACATAACTGAAACTTGAGTAAGGATAGATGAAAAATGATAAACCTTAAGCCATGGCTGTTTGTGCATTTCTTCTCATTGTCGTTTATATATCGATTCCCTTCAATACTTTTTAGTTTTACTCCGCACAAAACAGGTGTTAACATTAACTTTAAAACTAATGAAGCTAGAGAGTTGCGGTTCTTTAGCACTGCACTTCTTCTCATTTTCCTCTATCAATGTGTGAAGTTTCAATTGATTCCCTACACTACTTTTGACTTACGCTGCGCCCAAGAGTAAGTAACAAAGGGCAGATCTAAAAATAATGATGTTAGAGTTATTCTTTGCGTGCACTGCACTTCCTCTAATTGTCCACAATTATTAAGTATCAATTGATTCCCTTTACAACTTTTTTTAGTTACGCTGCGCACTAGAATAAGAAACAAAGGAAAGTAACTAAGAATAGTACTGAATTTAAAGTTATGTTCTTGTTCACTGTACTACCTCTGATTATCATATATCAATGTATGGAGTGTCAATGGATTTCCTTCAATACTTTTAGAGTTGTGCTACAAACAAGAAAAAGTTACAAAGGGCAGCAACTAAAATAATGAAGCTAGAGTAGTGTTCTTGTGCACTGCATTTCTTCTGATAATTATATCAAAACAATTGCCCTGCGATATACAGTTTCTTACATATTTATTTTATATCCTTTGTTCCACGGGACAATACCGTGACAATAAACCCTTTGAAAATTTAAGTATTATATCTGTCAGACGTAGTGCTCTGTGTAATCCCGCGGCATGAAAACAATTATATCAAAGCGCCGTTGAGGTGCCATATTGCCACAGTTCATGAGAATTTCAATGGTATAATGTGGATTTCAGGGAAGCTTAGTTATACCAATAAATTCGTTGACGTGGTTTAAAATATTTCCACCGGCGGGAATTTATCAAGCTGAGGAAGGTGTCCGGTTAATGATTTCTAATAAATACTGCGAAAACTATTTTTTCTGTGACGATTAAAACACAAAAAATGGTTGATACAGGTGCTGTTTTCGACCTTGTCGTGATTGTATTGAATCAGATGTTAGGCTTGCCCTGTTGTGGTGAGTGTCGCAAACCAATTATTTACGTTGTGCGTTTTCTCATATTTATCATAGCGACAGCATTGGAGTGGATCATAATCACTCTGACCAGCAAAACTGTCCGCGAAGATATTAATGGCATTGACCTTTGGTTTTGGGTCAGTTATCAGTTTCAGGCATCAACGTTGTTTGGACAATCGTGGTTGTGGTTTTTATTTGTTGTATTAGAAGACCAGTATTCATATGGATGCTTGTATTAATGACATACGTGATAATGTTCGGGAACGATGTGACCATGCTTATTTTCAGTGTCAGGTATGGCTTAATGCAAGGTCAAGCGGTGGTAGAGTTTTCCGATTTCGCTTCCGGTTTTAGGAGTATGGTTTTCTTCTTAAGTATAGTTGATATCTTGCTTGCAATGATTTCATTAGTAACAGTGGTGAAAAATCGTAACAAACTTTATGAAATGGATTCTGATTCTGATTCTGATTCTGATCTGTAATGACAATCCTTGTGTGTGTGAACGACTGCTATGCCTAAAGAGGATGGAAAACACTTTCGTGAACACATCTTCCATAAGTCATGTAACAGTTATGTAAAGACGTATTTGTGTCACGTGACTTATTACAAGACATTTCGGCATTGCATGATAAGCAGTTTTTGTGTGCTGTTTGAAGTGTATTTTTTCATAATTATATTTCATTTCTTATTGTTTAAGGAGTATAAACTTTTGTCGTTTTATACTATTCATATTAGCGCACGCGTTAAATTTCGAATATTGATCAAAAATAATATTATTTATTCCATTCCCGTTAAAGTTATAGCTGTTAAAGTTATACTAGTATATTTTAAATTATATTCAGTTTTAAACTTTGAACTGTAGAAACTCACAATTTAATAGTTAACCTGCAAATCATATAATAACAGGTAGTTTTGATGTAATTAAGTATACGCACATGAAAACATTTTAGTAATAAATTTCTTCACCTATATATTTTGACAATTGTTTCAAAAACTTTAAATGCTTTTAACAAGTTAGCTTCAAAGTGAAGGATAGGAATTCCTGACGTTTGGAGATCTGTATCAAATTTTACCAGCCGATATCATCATAAAAGTAACACATTTATGTAGGCGATTGATTTATTTCGAATTTTAAAGTTTGTTCCGAAGAATTCATACGACCAACGCCTCAATAATTTTAGGTTTCGGAGGATACTAAACGATGCAGAATATGTTTCAGTTCCAGAGACAGGGCCTTGTTATTTTCATGTTTGGTGTATAACACAGATACATTGAACTTAGGTTCAACTTCTCATCCGAAAGAGCTTTATCTAAGTTGGCGAAACAGCAGGGAATCGCAGATCCGATCCCTTGATTACCAGTCCACCACTTTACTACGAGACCTTGGATATGTTCTTTCGTCATTTTACATCCATTGTGTCTTTCTATAAATTAAGGGTGATTAACTTTCCCCACCACATTTTAATATAGTGCAATTTATTACTGGAATTTGTTGCCTAATAAATTTAGGAAAATAAACAAATTTAGTCAATTTAAAATAGCTGCTAAAACAATTTATTAGGCTTAGCTAAGGGGAAACAGAGTGCACCTCCTGATTTATTTTTCTTAATTGTTTTATTATGTTTTAAATCTATGTTGAAATATGTATTTGTAAATGCCGAATATATCATAGAAACGCTTCAGTGGTAACTTCAAAATCCCAAAGTGTCTTTGCATATTTCATTGTTATGTCTAATATATATATACCCAAGGACCCTTTTGGAAATAAACTTTTAGCTTTCTTGGGCAATCATAGGTTAATACACACTGCTATATGACATACATGTAACATCTCAAATTGTCTGTTCCTGAATTAGTGTTATTCTAAGTAACCATATTTTTTCTATGATATGTTAAATGTCAGTCATACTATGTGATATTGTAACCTTATTGTAATATTCAAAAGCTTTCTGTGATAAAACGAGCTTCCTCCAGGTAGATTTACGGTTTTTAACTAGACTGTATTTAACTCTGATTTAATAATTTGTGTAACTATGATATATTTGTAACTTATATATGTATATGTATCTTTTTACTTAAATAAACATCAATCAATCAATCAATCAATCAATCAATCAATCAATCAATCAATCGATCGATCAATAAATCGTACCACTCAAAGGCCTGAATTTCATTTCCATCCAGCAGAACAGATTTTTATATCCTCTTCATTTAACGACATGATACCAACGTCAGAATGTTTGGTCTTGTGTGAAGTCCTTTCATAAAAAATGCTCGGTTTTGTACGGAATTCCGTTAGGGCCAGCGTGGTGTCGCGCTATCGCCCTCAGGGTGAAATCGCGAAAACACGATGCATTGACGCGAAAACACGATAAGAGATCGCGAAAACACAATGCGCAAAAATATCGCGTTATCGCGCTATCAATATCGTGCTTTCTCGTTTTCGCCCTACTGACTGCGAAGGCGAAAACGCGAAAACACGATGGGAGATCTAGGGCAAAAAGCAAAAACACAATATAAATAGCGCGATACCGCGATATTTTTCGCATCGTATTTTCGCGAACTCTTATGGTGTTTCTGCTTTATCGCATCGTGTTTTCGCGTCAATGTATCGTGTTTTCGCGCGCAGATCACCGTAGTTTTGTGCATATTCATTCGAATGTTTGCATAGTCATTACAGAAGAACTACTTATAGATGAAATATTTTCAATTTCTCAATAACGAGTTCATGAGTTACATGTAAGACGAAGACATTAGAGCCACTTCTTCCGGTGATGCAATTTTCAAAATGAATGCGTTTATTCTATCCCTAACGTTTATATCATTAATTAAACTTTTAAACTCACGTTTTCGATCATTTTCTTCAATCTTCATCGGTTATTTCGTAACCGTTCTTTTTAATATTAGTCGACATTCAATTCTACATTAGTAGTTGATTACATAATTATGTTAACTTTGTAGCAATTTCATATATCAAAGCAGCGGATGTCGAAACATATACTATCGCGGGCTTCTTTATAGAGTTCACAACCATTATCAAAGAAAGTCTGAAACTGCTAATAAGTTATATAAAAGTAACGCAAAATCGTCCTTTTTATGACAAAGTAAATAGATCATCGGCTCAGCAATTCTTATTCATGATTGGGATGTTTTTAAAATAATTGTTTTACATCAACATTTGAAGATTTAACGTCAGTTGCGGTGCCAATATGAGAAAGTTAATTAATTAGTTAATTAGTATTAAGATCATGGCGATATTTTGCAATAGTATTTCATGGTCCGAAGTGTCACATGATATTTTGCTATAATATTTTCATGGTCAAGTGTCATATAAGAGTTTGCGAGAATATCTTTTTATGGTCCGCAGTGTCTATTGATGTGGTCCGAAGTGTCTATAAATCTGGTCCGAAGTGTCTATAAAATGTGGTCCGAAGTGACGGTCCGAAGTGTCCGTGGTCCGAAGTGGGTCGGCACCAATTATGCATGCTAAAAGTGACAGCTTAAAAATCGTGTACTACATTTCCCTCTTACTGTTTATACAACATCGTTGTTTGTAAATTTTAACGTCTTTTGCGTTTGTGGGCAACACTAGTGGAATATTTTGAATCGTTAAGTTTTCATTCTCTTGAATGCACAAATTTGTTTTAATAAAGATTTTCAACTTAATTATAACCATTAAAGTTAACCAACGGTTTGCTTAACCGTCAAAGTGTCTGACCTGGGTCCAGGCTTGTATTATTTGATTGAACAGCAAACAAAAAATACTTTAATTTGATTAAAATCATCGAATTGTTGAATAATGAACCAAACTGTTGAGAGGTTTAAAGAGCAATAAAAAGATATTTTATTACATTTGAAAAACGTTAGTACCCGATTTAGTTATGTGCGATTGAAATAGATTTTAAACATCTAACGAAAAGATAAAACGAGTAGTAAATCTGAACTCCTAGTTCAGACGAAACAAAAGTAAGCCTCGCAGCCCCATGAAGATAGCCCCGTAGCACCTAGTATTCCCGTGCCCTGTAAAGTTAGCCCAGTAGCACCTAGTTTCCCCATATCCCCGTGAAGATAGCGTTCGCGGCATATAGTTTCCCCGCAGTACAATTATGCATAAGTTCCTGCAGCCCCTTGAAGTTAGTCCCGCAGCACCTAGTCACCCAGCTGCCCCTTGAAGTAACTTCAAATTAGTCCCGCGGCACCTAGATTCCCCGCAATTCAATGAAGTTATCCCCATGGCACATTGTTCCCCGCAGCCCGTGCAGCCCCATGCCTCTTAGTTTCCTCGCAGTCCCCGAACTAAACCCTGTGCTCAACGTGCATCTTGGTAACACATTTTTAAATGTGAGGATTTTCAAATCTTAACATTTATTGTACCCAGTTTCTAAATTACCCCTCAATCCTAAATAATCCTTCAGATTGATCGCATCACATATTTATAGAAAGTAACATAAGTAATCAGCAGTTTTGATGTTGGTATGATTGCAAAGATTTATATTGTTTCAAAGATAAGAAAAATATGCGACAATTTATTATAAAAAAGAATTTAGTCACTTTTTCTAAGTTAATGTGCATAAGTACTTCTTAAACGTTTGACAGATACAGCATTGTGGCACTTTAGTGGTCTGTTTCTTACTACGCAGTTTTGACATGCACTACTTTAATAAGCAGCCGATCAAAACGCGCTGAAAGTGACACACCTCATATACCATTTATACTGGCAATACCTTCTTTGCATTTATAAACGCCATTTCATCGGTTACATGTAGTTCTGATAACAGACGGAATGTTGTAGTTAACATGCAAATTAGACCGTTAAAATGTTCCGAAGATTTTGTTAGTAAGCTAGACTAGTAGAAAAATAGTTTAAACCACCGTTTCAACAGTGTTTCAATACACACGTTTCCTAAATATCGTTGAATGAAATTATTAAAACCAACATAATGGACTTTGCGACCATGCAAGCAGGCTATTGGTCGCCCATCAATGTATAAGCAGTTTATGTTTAATGTTGTGTTTTATGGTAAACCAGTATGTTACATGTACCATACGACTATTTTATCGTGAACGGGCTAGATATGAATGTTCGGGTTTAACACCAGGCGGGAAACAATTTATTATGAATGGAACACCAATAGAAAGTTGTTTTATTATTTCGCGTATATTATGTATTATACCATGAATGCAATCGATC
>JAUMHA010374866.1:0-12949 GCA_032359765.1 Saxidomus gigantea
TAGAAAAATAATTGTACATGTACTGTGATTTATTTAGAATTTCTACATACCAACTTTCATTTTTTATTAAAAGTAACATATTTCTGTGCTTTTTAAAGTATATTTGAATTTTCACTTTCATTAGTATTGGACCTTTAAAATTTTCATAAATTTATGAGGAGTTTCTTTAAAAGATCAATGTAAGACTCAAAATGAATCATTTTAAAGTTCTCTATCCAAATTTGAAGTGTATTCAATGCATGCTAAACAGCTGGGTTGATAACGGTCAGACTAGGCCAATGTCTAATCACCATCAAAAATAATTGCAGTTTTCATGCGCACCCGATGATAAGAAAACATAGTTTTAACATACAGGAAAATTGGTAAGTCCATTAAGGATTTCGGGCATTTATGATGAGAAAAGGTCAAGGTGAAAGTTAGACTTCCCACTAACATATGAGGCTTTTTATTCCTTCGTTACTTAATTTGTATCTTATATTAAGGTGCATGTTAACATAAAATGGGAAAATTCAACTGAACATGTACGCAAACATCGTCGGAACCCACGGTCAATTCTTTCTGCTTCTTTCCTGTCATATAGTCAATGAGTAAAGAATAATCTGTTTTACCGAAGATGGTACGAAAGCTGTTACTTTGTAATTAAACTGCATATATAAAATTTATAATTCATAAATGCATTTTGATAACAAGTGTTGCAATATCGATGGTTTCAGTAAGTTAGTGTATTTTTGTGAGCTGGCAATGGTATTTACTAAGGCGATAATTCTCTCCCATGATATTAAAAGGGAGGCACACCATCACCTATAGCCCAAAGGTTAAGGGTTCGAATCCCTCGTTCGACATGCACTATGGTCCGAACTAACTGATATGTAAATTTACCTTTCTAGAACCCTTTGAAAGGTGATTGTAAGGAATAAGGTTTTTTTCATATTGAAGTGCAAATGAAAAGATCAAATGTATGACATTGAAAGATAGTTCGTCCATTTCTACTGCGTACTAGATGTGTCAAGAGTGTCCGGTCTTTATACCGCCGCTAAAGCTCTCCCCTATTTAACGTGCAATAGTTGTAAGTAGGGTTTAGGCGGGGCTAGGACAGATAGTGACGCCTGACAGGTTAATTCACTGCATATGTAACTTGAAAACTGTTGAACATCAACTTTAAGACCTGTGCGAAAAAAAAACACCTGCTATCTGGACAACTTGTACGAACTGGACAACTTATGGAACTAGTATTACCTAGCAGGCTCTTTACTTAAAAGTATCAAACACATTTTCTCTCTTTTCTAGTACCGGTATCTTTCTATATTCCACTAAAGTCAAATTGTACAAAAATATAGGCTAGTTTCAGAAATTATATAATTAAAGAAAAATTAATGCAGTACTTACCTTTATGTATATTTCCACTCCTTCTTTATTCCGATTTCAATGAGCAAAGTGATATGTGTACGTATCCCTTCGTCTGTGAACGCGACACCAGTATGACACGTTCTACTGTGAAAGTTAAAATAAATAAATGCAATTATTGGACCGGGTAAACTGGTAAAACGTTGAGAGAAGCTACAAATGGTTTTAACATACAGAGTCAAATGACAAATAGTGTAGGGCATAAATATTAAGGTTAAAATCAGCTGGTTGGCAAGATTTCTGAAGAAGTCATACTAAGTCATAAAAGATCAGCGACACACGATAATCAGTGGGAAGCTTAACTCCAAAATAAACTTTTTATGAAGTTTGAAATTATTGATTAAGTTTGTAAAAATTTAATCAAATATCCACCCAACTGAAACCATATTTCAATAAAGAAAAAAGGGAAATAAAAAGACGGGTACATTGTATGAGTTGAAAACTATCAAATATAATAGGGTTATTAGTATAATAACGTGATCCAGCATGCCGGATTTGCTCGAGTCGTGCGTCGGATCATACGAATGCATAGCACGAGTTTGATCAGACCTCGACGAGAGCCAATCCGGCTTATGGATCACATTATTATACTAATAACCCTATTATATACCTTTTGGCATTTTTCTGCGCGATAAACTAAATTAAAATGATATGCTAAGCATAAAATTGAAGAAAACCCCTTTTTAGCGCGAAATATACGTAGTGTGCGACGTCAATTTATTGACGTCATCGTATAAACAAATAGTAACGACCCAGTCAAAAGCGACGTTATTAACGTCATGTGCATTTTAGGGCCAATTGAATTATGCCGCGCTATTTGTATTACACGTACATACAATACGGATTTTCAAGTTTTCTGTTAGGCCGTATTTGATGGTTGAATATATGATGCATTTTTACGTAACATTTATAGGTATATAATAAACAGATATACCGTAGTGTCGTTGTATTGAGACCACCCTACGGATCAGTAAAACGTCGTCTGATTATAATGAATCTGTCTTATAAGCGAGATCTTTTTACTGAAACCTGGCGTTGATATCGGGGGCAGTTTTTAGGTCTTAATCACACTTCATTGTAGTAAAAGTTTACAAAGATTAATTTTAGCTAACAGCATCTGATTTACAATCTATTTATAACCATAGCTCCTCCTGCAGTTTTCTGACTACGGGGGTAGGAAATGTTGCAGGTTTAAACCAAGGCTAGACAATTTTTTCAAACGGTTTTTTAAAGGTAACTGTGTCTTCAAAGTTAGATGATAACGACCGGCAAAACGTTTCAGATAAACAGTTGCGATTTGTTAAGTTGAATGTTTTAAGAATAATGAAATCGAGGTACTAAGATATTAATATACAAAACACTCTAGTTTATAATTCAGATATTGCTTTAGTTTGCTCCTTTTATTCACATTAGTATGGGTGAGACATATGTGTTTTAGTCAAGCGTGGTACTTTTTGGTAATCAGAGAGTGCAGTACATGTATTAAACATCTCAATTACATTTGTGTAGGTTGTTTAAGGAGAACTTACTGTTTGCGTAACATATAAGTATGTAACAAAATATTATTCTTTAAATATACGTTGTATTAGAGGTATATGAGAAAATTTTCTCCCCGATAGTATTGTTTTTGTGACTCACACACCCACCCATACTCACTCACTCACTCACTCACTCTTTCTTTCAATCAGGCATTCTGTCAGTCACTCCTCTGTTTCTCTTCGAGCTGAAGCAACGAGTATATACTGTATTATAATGTGGTTGCATATCCTTAAGGGCTCGAACCTGGCACCTACGAAAAGTGGTGTTGTAGATATTCACTTTAGTTTTAAAAAGGGTAATCAAAACGGATGAATTTTTTTATGTTTCCATTATAAAATCAAATGTTTCTGGCGGTGTTTAGAAAACTACAATTCAACAGAAACCTGAACATCACAGTTCATTTTCTATTACTTTATGTGTCTTACAATACAATGCAGTCGAACCTGCTATAGGTCATCACTGCTTAGAAGGCACCTGTCTTAAGCAACCGATATTGACATATTCCAGATGGTCATTTAACATTAATACACACTTTTAAAGCACCATCTGCTTTTGAATTAAGTGATCACTCTTGGTGGATCCGTTAATGACTACTACCTTGGGGCCAGGTAGTTGGTGAAGGGAGACAGTATCGTAGTTCCAGGTTGTCAAACTCGTATTTATAAAACACATTTTATCTTAACTAAAATTCCCTAAAACTCACTCATCCTGGGTCTGTAGTTGGGTAACATTCGTACAGCGTAGTGACCTAGACACTACGTATACATACAGATAAACAGTAAAAAAAAACAATTGTAAGTTGAAAACTTAAGCATAAAAGTCATTTTATTTATCTGCACAGTATACTGTCGCTCGTGTAGACCTTTTTTTTTTTTCATGACAAATCATGCAGTTATCATTCAAAAGAAAATATTGTATTAAGCATTGCTTGACCAAACATTTCAAAAGACTGTTATTGATCAAGTAGGGGCCATTCAAATTCATGTCAATACTTTGTAAAAAAAAAAATCAGATAGTGTAATTAGAGGGGTGGTAATACTTGGAAAGTATTTCAAAAGTATGCACTTTGTCAAATCAAGCAATAAAAATTTCCTAAAGAAGCTATGCCATGAAATGTCTTGAAAAAAAAGGTGTTTTCTTTCAAGATACACTTCGCATTGTTTTCACTTCTTCTGTTTATACTCACCTTTTTAAAGTTTTTTGTCACTTTCTGCTATTTTCATTTTGTTTCAATTTCTATTAAAACAAAAAATTGAGTCTCGAAAACAAGATAATCTTAATGTGTTATTTATACAGCATAACTGTACTGTAATACTATCACTAGTTCATTTGTTCTTTCTCTTCGTTTGTCATAAAGTTTACATGTGATAATTCATGATAGAAAAGGGTATTACGTGTATTTGGTGGTTCTTTTATTTTAGTTTAGTTATGAATAATTTATTTTAGCTCGATTGTGAAGAAAGTTTGATGCTTATCGGGTCATTCTCGAGTCCGCTTCTTGAAAACAAACAGTTCTGGCTTCATATGAGGAGGTACGGTCGTGACCCCAGTGGGGCTCGAACCAACAACCTCGTTTTTTTTATTACTTAAAACACACGGGGGGCATATAAATTGAACCCATTCTAAAAACTAACACAGGTGCTTTGGGTAAAAATCAGTCGCAACAACAGAAAACAAATGTAAACATGTCCCGTTGCACGGTAGCTTTGACTACAATTTATTTGCGTGTCATTAACGATTCAGTATTCCAGTACATGTACTTTGCTTTATATTTACTTTTGTTTTCTTGTGTATATAACATCATCAATATTTAAGTTTAGTTTATCGATTTCTGTGTTTGTTCCTCTTATACCCTCGCAGATGTAAAATTGTCAGCTCTTGCTAAACGAGTCGGAGTAACTAGACCATGCAGTTGCCATTTCCTTTACTTTTTTCGGATTCCGATTTTGCTAATTGTTAAGCAAACTGATTTAATCATATATCCAAATATTTGAAAAAGCGTCATAGAGTCAATATGTGCCAAAAACTGACCCGCAAGATTAAAGAAGCCCTTCAAAAGAGGAAAGTATGCCATTAACAATTTACACAAAGGTAGGAATTCGTAAGTCTGTCAATATCACGGAAGAGTGCATTTACAACTCTTGAAATAAAAATGAGTTAGATCTTGTCGTTTCGCTACTCGGCACGGACTAATCGTAGGTTAGCGATTGGAATCGATGGAATGGTTTTAACACCTGAGTTCATTGGTCCATGTTATCGGAAATGAGAACGCAGTCAATAAATAGAACATAACATTTAATGTCCCAAGTGAAACATTCAGTAACAATATTTTTTTACAAGATTATCAGAAGATATCATAAAGGGAAAATGAATTGATAATTACTGAAAATCAAAATATTGATAGGTTTGTTAATGCGTCGATAAGGTAGTACAATACACGTACTTCATGTATTGTCAGTATGTCTTTTGTGTATTTGTCTGTTCATGAATAAAGATTTAAATATTTTGCCAGGGGAAGCAACTTTGGTTTTAACATTTACCCCGTTGGCGGCGTAAGGTTTTGCCCTTGCAACCAGTGCGGATCTGAGTCGGCATGCAGTCTGGTCATGATCTTTATATTTCCCTATTTAGACAGTTAATGTCCAGAGTTTCTGAAAGATGGACAAAGGTCCACTTTTGAAATTAAGTGAGATAGTGGCTGAAGGGACTTATGCTTAGTAAGATAACCATTCTCGCTGAAATCAAGGGGCGCTGCTCAAACGCTGGAAACGCTCATACAGATCTCTTTAAGTCTGACATCATCTGTTTTATGTCTATAAACCATATTCAACTGTCCCAAGACCCTTTTGGTGGTTTCAAAAATAAAATCATCCAAAACAAGACACAGTTTGTATCGTGTGAAATGAGTTTTGAAGCATTATCAAAAACGCATTCATTTCTTTTAAATTGCAATAAACATATACCAGATGTTCTCGTATATGCACACACTTGTACACAGTGATGGCACGCTTTAATGAGACTTCTTTCGCGGCCGATTGGTTAACTTGTTATCTCATGTACGTTTTATAAATTAAGGATCAATATTGATCCAACGTTGTACCGACGTCGCGTGTTTACTGGGATGGTTCGAGCTTAACTCCCGTCTTTAACTCATTATGTGAAGTAGTTGGCTGTTTCGTACGGTGGATAAATTGGAACGATGCTTGCTTGTAAATAACTGAAACTGTTGAAACGGGGCATAAAAACTCATTGACAAGAAACAATATTTAATTCTGCCGAATCAGCCTGATCTATATACCTTACGTTGTTTAGGCCTAAAGCAAAAAAAGGTGTTTGTTTCGGGTAACCCGACCCTACCTACTAAAAGCCGCCGACCCTAGTCATTGTTTTGGGGTTAGGAAAGAAAGGTAAACAAAAAACAGTTCAGAATAAATAATTAACGGAATAAAGCTCCATAACAACAGGAATATATGCAAGAAATAGCACTGTTTGCAAGAAAATTATCTTGACATGAAGTATATTAGATTTTGGGGATGTTATCCTAAACAAACAATTGTTTCAGTAGGCCTTATCACCAAGCGGACGTTCGCGTCCCGTGGCAATTTCTGACGAGGATACAAATTATTAGACCACTCTATCGCAAAACAGTTTAGAAGTTAAACCCGTAAATATTATATATAGCATGACCATCACGATAAAAACGATTTATTCGAAAAAATACTCTTATTTACATAAAAAAATATAAAGAGGCGCTATGACAGAATCAGTCAAAAAGATTCAGTAACATGTCGCATCAGGACGTACCTAAAATGCTTCTGATTCTATACACAAGTCTTGTACTAACTGCAGAGCTGGCTCAATGCATGAATCTGGTGCCGTTCACGAAACGCAGCTGCACTATTCGGAGGCCTAATATCATGTACAAATTTAGAATCATGTCCAGATCTGGTACCGAGTGCGGCAGATCTGGTATTACGCATAGATCTGGTACCCAGGGCAGATATGGCACCATGGACAAATCACGTACAATGCAGAGTAGAATCTGAGTTCGCTCAATGTCTTGCAATTCTTTAAAATTTGCGAAAATCATATAAGGCAATCCTGTCTAATGATCAATACATATATTAATTTAATACACAAAAAATGTGTAGACTTTTTAAAAAAAAAACCTAAATAAAACAAAGTACATAAGCAATAAAATGCAAAAACGTACGTTTGAATTCCGTCGTCCTTTAAAGTGCAAATCAATATATCCTTGAATCGTTCACGTGCTAATAAATTTTAGATTACCTGTTCGTTAGCGCGTATAGAATATCCTGGCTGTATACCCCACTGTTGTTTTACTTTATGAAACTTCAAGCGTTCGTTGTGGGAATATCAACCTGTCTCGTTACTTTATATTGACCGTGTGTTCGATTTTTACACAATAATTCTAAGAACTGTAATTGGACGACAATTTACGCTATGGCAACCAGTGCGACAGTTATACAAAACATACATGTGCTATATCATCTACCTGAATGTGAAGAGTGGGGGATACATGCAATCATTGTTTTCAAACTCTGGTACGTAGGCATAACTGCAACTCAGTGCTATTTATCATAATGGACATTTCAAAGAATTTTGTACCTATTTATACGTCCGTGGCCCGAAGGCGTTGATACCTATTTATAAGTCCGTGGCCCGAAGGCGTTGATACCTATTTATAAGTCCGTGGCCCGAAGGCGTTGATACCTATTTATGAAACCTAAATTAAAAACAATTCCATTTGTTGTACCACTTACATGTTATACGTTGTCTAGGGAAATAATGTTGTAAACGAAATTTTATTTGTTTCAAATTTTTGACCATTTTTGTACAATTATTGACTACATCCTCCTAACACAGCGGCGAGCTGTTTTACTATTTTTTAAGTAACTACATATATGCAGGAAATATCATTTTATGCACATATCTTATAAAGCTATTAGGTTAAGACTAAGAGATGCACAGCACACGGAGTTGTTACTCTCGGCCTGACTGCGGTTTCTTTATCATATACTGTTATCTCTTTTCTCTTTAATACCATGATAACCGAAAGTGCTTTGAGAAAAGAGCTATCTCTTTAACTAAAGTGATATCTTTGTTGTAAAGGAGATTCCACTATGAAATAACTATTTCAACTAGTCACTGAATTACTAGTAAAACGGCGTGCCAGATGCGAAAGCAAACCATGGTGTATAACTTTTTTCTCTCGTTTGTATGTATTTTCAAATTTCGCTTCATATGGAACTTTCATGTTTTCCCGATAATCGATTAGACGCGGCTTTTACACATTAAACAAAGAAGGGAGATTTCGGTTTAATCCTATTAAATAAAAAACCGTGTAATTAATTGTTTTTGCTTCGGTCAGACGAATTAATATTATGTTTCCTCTTTATAATGATGTAAATTTCAAAAAGATTAATTTGGTATTTCACTTACCTTTTTTAATTTAAAAGTTTACCGAGAACGGTCGTGAAAGGGAAAAATACTAAATGGTAGGAGGATGGCGAGTGGGTTACGCACGGCCTATATACCAATAAAGAGATCGCACGTTCGAATCAAAAGCGGGGCACTGAACAATTTTGAAACGCTTTTCAGTGTTTTCCACCCATCTAGAGCTAAACTTGATAAAAAAAACGAATGGTATCGGTGGTATAAACCAGGCAATGCAGTTATGCACAAGAACCATGGAGTATGTTCGTAATAGAGCTGAATCTGGTAACCGGATTCCCATGTATCAGCATCTGCCTCTTCAACGTGCGCCGTTTCACCACAGAAGAAATCTTAAGGTCGGCCGAGAATTTTACAATAAAGAGGGTATTATGTCGTATTTTCTCTTTTGTATCTCAACTTTGTGAATGTTGTTTAAGAAAACTTGAATTTGATTCAATCCAAGGAAAAAGCACGTATACGTAGCCGCTTAGCTCACAGGTGAAATATCGTAGCTGGGACCTAAATAAATTAATTTTGTATAGTCACAAATGAGTAGAAAGTTAACCCCGCATCCCCATTTATCCCATCAGCAAAGTGGAGCTAGCCCCGTAGCACCTAATTACCCCGCAGCCATATGAAGCTAGCCCCATAGCACCTAGTTACCCCCACAGTCCCGCGAAGTTAGCCCTGTGTCACCTAGTTTTCCCGCGCATCGTGGCATCTGGATACCCCAAAGCACCGCTGCATATAACATGAATGGACAGGTTACAAACACAAGCGCCCATTTGCATAAAACAGCAATTGGTTTCAATCTATTCTTTTGTTCTAAATCAACTCAACTTATGGCATGAACGAGTTGTTTCCATCAGACGGGGATGATTCTTACAGGACTGGTGTTACAAGGGCTGCATTGATGCGAGAAGACACGGAGTTGAGTTCATGTGAATGCAGGAACACAAAGGGACGTTCTGAAAGATATGGAACAGTGCAAAAAGTACTGTATTGATATCGGTGTCTGAAAGTTAGGGAGCTGTGTAACAAGTACTGTACTGATTGAATGGGACACGGGGCTGAGTCCGTGAGGCGGAAAGGACACTTATAGAAACACTTATAGAAACGATGTTACCAGAGATGCACCACTAAGATAACGCGAGCTATGTTCATATAGATACCAGAGGGGTGGAGGACTAAAGATAAGACTGGAGCAAATGGCTGTTTTCATGCAAGTAGGCGCATGTGTTCGTACATTGTCCTGCGGCTATAGATGCACAGGTAAATTTAAGTAGTGCTTTCTGGAAGCCAGATGCTACGGGGCGCGGTGAAACAAGGTACCACGAGGCTAACTCCAAGGGGCTATCGAATAACTAGGTGGTACGGTGCTAACTTTACGTTGCTGCGGAATAACTAAGTGCCACGGGGCTTACTTCACGGGGTTACGGGGTAAATAGGAGCTACGTGGCTTACTTTACGTTGCTGTGGTATAACTAGGTGCTACGGGGCTAACTTCACGTTGCTGCAGAGTAACTAGGTGCTACGAGGCTAACTTCACGTTGCTGCAGAGTAACTATAGATGCTACGGGGCTAACTTCACGTTGCTGCAGAGTAACTATAGATGCTACGAGGCTAACTTCACGTTGCTGCAGAGTAACTATAGATGCTACGGGGCTAACTTCACGTTGCTGCAGAGTAACTATAGATGCTACGGGGCTAACTGCACGTTGCTGCAGAGTAACTAGGTGCTACGAGGCTAACTTCACGTTGCTGCAGAGTAACGATAGATGCTACGGGGCTAACTTCACGTTGCTGCAGAGTAACTAGGTGCTACGGGGCTAACTTCACGTTGCTGCAGAGTAACTATAGATGCTACGGGGCTAGCTTCACGTTGCTGCAGAGTAACTAGGTGCTACGAGGCTAACTTCACGTTGCTGCGGAGTAACTAGGTGCTACGGGGCTTACTACACGGGGTTGCGGGGTAACTAGGAGCTACGTGGCTAACTTCACAGTGATCGGGGTAACTAGGTGATACGGGGTTAAATTCACGGAGCTGCGGGGTAACTATGGATTATGGAGCTAACTTAATGAAGTTATAAGAATAAACGGGGCCGTTGGGCTAAATTCCTACTCGTTAGTCACAAAGGTAAGATGCAGTGTTTGTGTCCAACCTACGATAAATCCCATCCGTGATTTAACTCCGCACTTCATTATATTATATTGTTGAGCTATACCTGGTATCGATTTCGTTAAATATTAAAGGTATTCTTATCTGGAAATAAATATCTTTACAGATACATGTAGGAAAGCAACCAACGTACTTCTCTATTCAAAACGGTCCATGTGATCGATTAACGAAATAACGTTTTTGAAATTAATTTAAATTGGGTGGGGTAATTCAATATGTTTGACAAATTGATCATATATATTCGAGAAAACACGCTGAGACATGTGTGTCTGAATTGATTTGATAAATATGTGTGTCGAAATACAGAAGTGATGTCTTTATTGAAAATCAATGAAGTCCAGTCAATGAACTAACAAAAAAAAAACTTTAATATTTTATAATGATACATCTCTTAACGTGTTCATTGCATTTCATTTTAGTTTTAATAGATTCGTTTACATTCATAAATGTACATATACAGCTAAACTGGTGTCGCTCAAAACAAATGTAACTGAGAAAAGGGTCGTAAATAATGATAAAAAGACGATTGTATGGATTCATATTGACCACCACGCCGTTTGAAACTTCTGATACATTCGGCATGAATTTTCAGATATTCTTATACTACAACGAAACTTTCAGAACTCATCTTATAATGGGAACAAATTACATAGAACAAGATATTGTAGGAAACTTGGACAACTGTTTTATTATAAGTATGATAACTATAGAAAAAGGTAGTATCTGCAGGCATAGTGTAACAAGCGTTGACCAAATTCGTATCACGCACACTCTGACTCTATAAAGCGTAGTTTTCTTTCATATGACACGGGAGTGTTTCAAGCTACTTTGATTGACCTCGGGTACAATGAAGCTGCCTTTCAGTGTTGACTTTGAGATTCTGGGTCGCTCCCATATTGGATTGCACGGACATTGTGTTGATGCACAAAACCTCTTACATTTAATTGTAAATAAATCCAGTAAGTAGCACAAATCAGCGACTCGGTAGTCAAACGCTGCTTTCCGTCTTAACAAGCAATGTAAAACCAATATATCATAGTATTAGTTGTTTCAAACTTGCAATATTAGTAACGTGTTCAACACCTAAACCAAAGTGAGGTGAATTAGAACATAAAACGAAGATAGCATTTATATCAAAAACGTAGAACAAGAACACAACACAATTAATAACTAAGGTATTGTTAGTCTAAGAGTGCACTTATGTTTATAAATTTTTCATTTTGCGAACTGCCTGGGCCTGTTGTACATCCTGCAATCGTCCTCGTAAATTATCAGTACAATGACTCGTTTTATCATCTAATTTAGAATGTGTATTTCTCGAAAACATTCGTCAACTAAGACATGACAATGTGAGATTTAGCAGGGATCTTATATACATTCTAACAAGTCCTGGCTTTAGATAGTACAACTGTGTATATTTCTCAAACGAAACATCAACTCCTGAGCAAAAACAGTATCATCAATTATAACTTCAAGTGCCAGTCACTTAAGCAACACTTAAAAATTTAAATGTCCTATTTACTTGATAGCATATATTCTTTACATGAATAATATCGTCTCCTCCAATACAGTAGTGTTTCGACATTATGGATTGTTATTTTCCTTAGCTTGAACAAAATGTGAAGATATGATTGAAGCAAAAAAGTGAAAAATGGAGGTCCATGGGCGTTAGGATGAAGAGTCTTCAAGTTCCGCGAATGAAGGTCAAGTTGCTATATTAACTTGTCAACCATGTCAACTTGAAGGTGACACCGTACCGACAGAGGGTTTCTGTGAAACATGCAATGAATATATATGTTCATCCTGTTTGAAAGTCCATCGTAAACTTGCAGTCGTCTTCTTTCATTTTTATGCCCCCAGAGGGTGGCATATTAAAATCGCACCGTCCGTCATTCCGTCTGTCGGTTTGTCCGTCCCCCCTTGGACTGTATCTTTGACATGCATTGATGGATTTTAAAATAACTTGGACAAATTTCTAGCACATCAAGACAACATGTCGCGTACAAGACCCACGTCCCTACCGCAAAGGTCAAGGTCACACTTAGAATTTAAAGGTAATGGAATCCTCTATTATGTATACATTCGTGTCCGGACTGTTACTTTGTCATGCATTGAGGGATTTAAAAATAATTTGGCACAAATGTCTAGCACATCAAAACGACGTGTCGCTTGCAAGACCCACGTCGTTACCTCAATGGTCAAGGTCACACTTGGAGTTTTTAGATAATGGAATCCTGTATATATGCATACATTTGTGTACGAACTATGACTTTGTCATGCATTGATTGATTTAAAAATAACTTGGCACAAATGTTCAGCACATCAAGACGATGTGTCGCGTGCAAGACCCACGTCCCTACCTCAAAGGTC
>JAUMHA010374877.1:0-12949 GCA_032359765.1 Saxidomus gigantea
TATCATGTATGTACTTAATGTGAAAAGTAATAAAATATTTAGTATCAATAACACGTCTTTGTTCTATATAACACAAAAATGATTGTTCATATAGGAAAAACTGTTAATTCTAACGAAATTATACATGGATATTGATATTTGAAAACCAATGTTGAAAATGGCATAGTTAAGGCACAATCAGACAGGTGACTATTCTCATCAGAACGTGTTACTATAGATTATGGCTAAAAGAAGCTTATAGCCATTAAAATCGGCTGTGAAGGATATCTTTCATCGAATAATTATTGTTATTTGATCATTGCTGAATTGAAAATAATCAATATGTTTGACATGTCAATTTTAACTACACATTATTACGGAAATACTGCAATACACTAAATAAAACTGTTTAAATGCCAATTGTTTTACTTTATTTAGTACAGATTTTTTATTGAATAAATTCTATAATGCTTAATTCAAAGGAGTCTAGGCTTACCTTAAAACTGTAATTTGGTTGAGCCTTTTCCTCGAGTTGGATTATCTATTCAAGGATGTTAAGGGATCACTTTTTAATACCTGAAATTTCAACACACTACCTCAAAACCTGGTAATGGCATTTTGCGTTACCTGTAACTTATGTTTTAGCTTCAATTTAAAAGTTAAAGAGGCACTCCCTACATCTAGCAGATTATATTCTCGAAACATAGATTATGTGTTCAATGAAGTGATAAATAAATACAATTTCAAAGGAGAACGTATGGAGAAAAAATGTCTCATTTTACCACCATTAATCAATATAGAGGATTTCTGTAATAAATCGCATCCACCCATTAATTGTACAACAACAACTTTACATAGATTATTAAATAGTTTACTGTACTGCAGTATATTTAAAACCGCTGATTTTATCGATAATGGCTGGGAGTGCATAGCTGAAACCTTTAGGTTAAGTTATAATACTTCCAAAGATTATATTATTTATGTTTTAGAGGTTATTTAGTTTGACATCAGTTATAGGGTATGTCCCTTTAAACTTTTAAACCAAGCGGAAGGAGAACAATCAAAGAAGCGTGGAAGGACATACTCAGAAGGGTCTTTGTTCGCAGAGCAAGAAAATGACTTTTTCCGTAATAAAACTTTGAGCAGACCTGACATTTGGTTTTATTGTGTAGCAGACCGTTGCCATAGCCTTCGAAGACACACTTTTGTCAAAATTTGATGATATTCAAGAACAGATGTGGAAATTGTTTGCAAGATCTCCGCAAGGGTTCCATAAACATACAAATGTACCTTAGTGCTAGTATATTGATGAGGGTTGGGAAGTCTGCGCGCTTGTCTTACAAGTACTTTTATTTTATAAACTGTCTTACGATTATATAATTTCAATTTCAAGGCGTTCACAATTTTCTGTAATAAAATTGTACTGAGCGTGTGTTACGCAACTCAACATTTTCTCGCAGTTACCTTGCATGGATACAAAACAGAGACAGGAGACATTGTGTGCTGGATACAAAACAGAGACAGGAGACATTGTGTGCTGCTTGTTTCTTATGTGCAATATTTTATGTTCTAGCGGTACAAGATTTCGGTATCAAAGTTTAAAGCAATGCACATTCGTCTAATCTACTGCATGGTTGAGCTGAAATATGTTGTTGTCATGGAGTATCCAAAATTAAGAAAACAGCTAAATATTACAAGTTATGCAACTACTCTAATTTTCGTTTTATATTACTACAAACTTTGTTTTAGTTTCAATTATTCTTAAATCCTTTTAACATTAATTACATTATTCAGCATGTATTGAAACAATTAAGAAGATACTTTTGAAGTTAAAGGGTGATGAAGGTACATGTATTGATATTGTGATATTGGGTCTTTGTAATTATGTATATTCTTATATGCTGAAGATATAATATTATTTGCAAATACTGCAGAAAACCTGCAGAAGTCATTAGATATTTTTGCTGAACGCTTACATCTGCAATTTTGTAAAAGTTTATTAGGAGTGAACTTAAGCACTCAAAATAGTTTTACTATGATGATATTGGCAGATTTCCGATTTAAATTGGTTCAAGTGCTGTTATTCGTTCTATTACATTATTCAATACAGAGTTACGTACCTTTGTCAATTATATCAAACATCAGGTGTCCATAAATTACCAGGACTCTTAACACTCAAGACCATCATGTGCTGTGCTGTTCAGTGCTCAGAAGAAAACTGTAAAGAACAAATCACCATTAAAGTCATGCAAGATGTTAAGAGAATATTAGCTGCGCTCAACCTTAAAGACAGAACTGTTCAAAAACATTGAATCGCGAAAACAAATGACTTTTATATTTAGAACAACATATCTATGATGACAAATAACAACTCAATTCCAATAACACCAATAATAAGAAATATCTCTAAAACCATCTACATCCTAATCTTTGCAAAGTATTACAAAGAATAATCCAGACAAAACAACATGTCTGCCCCTCCTCAGGAACTACTGGCGGTATGACTACACTAACTCCTTTTCCATAGACTTACTGTACAACATTTAAGCACGGGTCTGCATACAAAAACATTCGTTGAGTAATTACACCCCAATAAATCACATCCAAAAATGCCCTTTTTATACATAATGAGTTACTTTATAGCCAAAAGATTGCACCAGAAGGACATCACACCCTCGTCTGTAGGTATTTTGGTTGCATTCTGTCAAAAATCAATATATTCAGATAGCCATAGGACACCGTAACATTAATCGGAAAATTGATAAACTTTTATTTTGTTATGCTCAGCCATGTTCCCAACATAAATTGGCTGGTTCCAAATCCCACTGATTTAGTGCAGTCATACGTAAAGAACTACTCCAATTTAGCGGGATACCACTCAGTCACGTGATATCTCACGGATATAACTACCAATCAAATTCGACCATTCAGTCATGTGACTGTAATGTGATAATAATAAAACAGTATATGTTATTTGGTTTTTGAAGTGGTATATGGGGATTTATTACCCGCCTAGACTTATATTACGCGACCCGTTAGGCGAGAGTAATATTATGTCGAGGCGGGTAATATACCCCATTTATCACGTCAAAAACAAATAACAATTTTAATACACTTCCCTTTGTTTATGTTTTATCTATTTAACGACTGGACGTAAGCAGACCTTCAAATTCCCTTGTGATACCTCAATATCACTTCGTGACTACAAATTAGCACGGACTTATACATTGACGTACTGTGCGCGGCGAACAAGCTCACGTTTAGCATGGGGTACAGTAACGGGATATGTCAAGTGTATATTACCGGCTTGCCCTTAAATATCAATAATATTGATTCAATATCTATTTACGGATCGTTGACCAACCAGAAAACGCAAACTTCATGGAAGGGTAATAAAGTGTCCTGTATATTTTTCATTTAGAAATATCGTTGTTATCTTATTATATTGATGTAATCACAGACATCTGAGTTACTCTCATTCTGTCTGAAATATAGACTGACATGTTAAAACATTAAAATACATACAAAAATCAGTCTGCTACATTAATGTCTCGGTGTTCAGCAGAGAAACAATGTTACTGCATCTTACGAGATTACATCATATATAAAAGAAGCACCTGCATAATAAAGTCATATGCCGGTTGGATAATAGATAAAGTACTGTATGGTGGTATATCATTGCCACACGTTAGTAAACTGACTTTCGTGTTAATTATCTAGATACCTACTTAATATCTGTGATAATATTCTCAGACAGGTTATCTAGTTATATTTTCACGAAACATTTCCAGGCTAGATAGATATCGTAACACTAATTGTGTTATTCTATCAAAGCAAAATCTTAACAAGTTAGTCACTTAACTATCTGTGATAAGTAGATAAGTAGTGGCAGATGTGAGCTGGATTTGAATCTACGTAGCAATCAACTACACAATGCTTCATTTCAAATACCAGGCCTTGTTGTTTTAGACAAGAAGATTTTAAAACTTTTCCCTATAATTAAGTCTATGGAAACCAAGTGACCCCTCTTCAGAGAAATTGATAACAGAAGAATGGATTAGTTTAAAGTCCAACCAAATCTTTACTTAACTACTTCATTTTAAGATTAACATGGTTTCTGTGGGTTTAAATTTGAACAATCTTGGTAGAGTTCCACTACAGTGAATATTTAAGCTTTATGCTACATGCTAAATATTTAAGCTTTATTGGCCTAGTAGTTTTAAAGAAGTTTTCCTATAAAAGCCTACGTAACAACGGGGTAAATTTTGACCCGGATGTCATAATTTGAACACCCTTGGTAGAGGTCAATTGTGCAATGCCACATGCCAAATATCTTAGCTCTATGCCTTCCTGTTCTTGAGAAGAAGATGTTTTAAGTTTTTCTATTCGTTGCCATAACAACCAGTGTTCTGCATGGAATGCAACAATTGGAACAACTATGAGAGGGCTTCGTGCAATGGACATCGCTGCCAAGTTTCATTAACATTGACGTAGTGGTTGCAGAGCAGATGTCGTTTTAGGGAAACTGTTAACGGACGCCGGACAAAATATGGTCCTAATAGCTAAATCTGGCACTGTTTTCCATGTGAGCTAAAAACATTTACTTAGTACTATAGTCAGTTATAATATATTTTACAAAAATTGACCTTTGAACTTGACTTAAACCTAGACCTATTTACTTTAATATGATGTTACGTTTTATATGTAACTAACTTTTAAAAGACTTACTTACAGGTAAGAATTGAACATATCAAGAAATATTATGTAGCAAAATAATAGATAAAATGAAAAAAATCTATTAATTAGCAATTCTTTAAATTTCGCGGCCAGATTAGGTGTCATTGTGTTTTTTCTCCATGGCAACAACATACGTTGGCTGAAAAAGAGCAACACATTTTGAGAGTTAACATTATCGTTAGTATTGGTATTTTATTAATGTTGATGTAGTTCATATAATAAATATTACAAAGATAAAAAAAACTTGTCCAATGTTTTAACACATATAATTTGACCTTGAGTTCTACATCTGAAATTGTGTTATGTAATTTATTTTAAAGCGACTTAAAAGAAGTAAAAATAAAACTGATTTGGTGACAATATGTACTAAAATAATAAAGTTGTTGCTATAAATGTATTATTTAGCTGTTCTCTTAGGTTGGTGACCATCTTTGAAGCTTTCTTGGATATATCAATGGTAACAACCTATCTTAATCAAACAGTGCAACATGTTTGAAGAGTAAATATTATTGTTAAATTGAGTTTTCTTTAACTGTTGAAACGTTTTTATATTGGGGATGTAATTAGACTTACATCATGTAAGATGTCCATGTTTTACCAAATTTGACATTTGACCTTATATTTGACATAAACATTGACCTCTATATTTATTTGAAAGAAGCTGATGAAAAATTAAAAATAAAATTGATTTGGTGAATATGAGTATGCATAAATACTGGAGTAATTAGAACAACATGGTCCTATATAGCTCACCTGGCTACCATTGGTTATCATACAAGGTCAACAATCGGGTCGCAAAAAACAACGCTCTGTACATTGTAGCACTAAAAATTCAAAAGTAGGTCACAGGAAGAGTCAATTTTCACCTTGGGGTCATGATTCGAACCATATTCGTAATGTCTACTGCACAATGCTACATGCCAAATATCTAAGCTCTAGGACATGAGTTTTCGATGAAAATAAAGTGTTTCGATATTTTAAAATTAAGTCACCCCTGGGCAGGGTCAATTTTGACCCGGGGTTTATGATTTTAACAAACTTGTTAGAGGTATTCTAGGTAATGCTACATGCTAAATATCTTAGCGTTGTGCTTTGTGGTTTCAGAGAAGATTTTTTAAAGTTTTTCCTACTTATTGCCATAGCAACCAGAGTTCTGCCTTGAATATATTCCTTGAGAATCTCTCATAGACCTTCATGCAGGGAACATCCCTAATAAGTGTCAACAACATTGGCCCCATGATTCAAGGGGAGATGTCACTTGAAGGAAACATGATGAAAGGTTAGTGATATTTATAGCTCAATTTGGCACTGTGTACCAGTTGTGCTAAAAGCTGCAGTAATAAGGTCTTTGTATCATAGCGTCGGCCATCTTGGACTCCAACCACCAATGAAATTGGGATTCAAATTCAAAAGACCTAACAAACATTTCGATATATAAAAGTCATCGTACTGGAATAGACAGGTTGAACCCTTAAATAAATAATACATGTATGTTCCTGATAGAAATACACTAATATACATTTCCGTTGAAATCAAGGCAATAGTTGCCGAGAAATAGAAATTACAAGTAAACGATGCGTACAGACAGACAACACGGCGACTATATGCGACCCTATAAGAGAGTAGTATAAAGAGATTGCTTGTTATTCAATATGTTTCTCTTAATGTAGACTAGGAAACATGGTCACTAAGAATGAAACAAGTTTTAATAGCAAAGGAAAATACAATTTTCACATGATAGATGTTTGCTTCTTTAAAATTTTATTTTAACACAAGTCTTCTTTTATTTGTATTTTAAACATTCATTTTAACTTTTGAATAAACTCATATTTCCCTTCATGATGTAAAGATGGTCATGGATGCTAAACGAAGGCTTAGTGGTTGGTTAATTTACCTTGACTTAAGGGACATTTTACAAATAACAAAATAATATTTTATCATAGGTAGCAGAAAAACCGCTAAGAGCCCTTTAAGTACTCCTTTTGAATCTCTAATGTCTAAAGAATGGCATTTGCATTAAAGTTTTATTTTGATATGAGATCTCAGTAAAAATCTTTCAGTTCTAATGCGAGAAGGTGAAAAGTGACTAGTTTCCTGCTTTGAGTTATCAAAAGTATGCTTTATAGAAGTGTGTTTTCTCTTAAGTGTCTTCAGTTTTTCACTCATTCTAACCAAATTACTCCAGAACATGTTTAACAGTAAACGCTCAATTTACTTCATATACATTCGGGAGGTTTTTTCATCAATCAATGCAATACTTCGTGAATGTGAAAATTATATTTGTGTTCAATAATTTAGGTCATCAAGTTGGTCACGTCGGTTTAAATCAGACAAGCGATTGTCACGTCGGCTGAAACCTACCTTAGACTGAATTTGTATGAAATATTTGCAGAATATATAATGCTAGGTTCCCACTGCCGATCAGGTCAACTTCTTTAATCTCGATCGAGCGATCGGGGACCGGTTTGGCTCGCTCGGCCGGAGAAGTCGGGATGGTCTATATTGCTCGGCTTCGCTCCGGCTTCCTAACCGAATTTGTTTGACATTTTGACATGTCAAAAGAATTCGAGTATAGATTAAAAAGGCAAGAGCTCGAGAAGCGATCGGGTATTGGTCGAGTAGAAGTAGAGTTGATCGGTAAACGATCGTGTAGACATCTAGTTGTTTGAGCTGAACGAGTAGATATCGTGAACGAATCGTGTATGAGTCGAGATAGGTAAACGATCGTGTAGAGATCGAGTAGAGGTCTAGCTGGTAAGATTGTTAAAGGGGTCGTGTATGGGTCGAGATGATCGAGTAGAGATCTGAGTGGTTGTCGGCTTGAAATCGTTGAGGATTGTCGTGTGGGTGTCGTGTACGATCAGGAAGTGTTCGGGAAGAAGTCATGTACAAGCTTTATCAAGCAGTTTATCGAATGGAAATGTGGGCGATCGGGACGATCAAGCTGATCTTTTTTGGCAGTCCGAACCTACCATTAGTGAAGTGCCATTATTTGCCCGATCATACTATAAGTGAAATAGTTGCTAGTTTTGGCCTCTCAGCTGTAAAAAGTATGCTTAATTGAAGTGTGTTTATTCTCAAGAATATTCAGTTTTTCACTTATTCCAACAGAATTATGCTAGAATATGTTTAACAATAAAAGCTCTTCTTAGTTCATATATTGGCCGACTCGAACAAGAAATCGGACTATCCCGAGTGGAACTTACTTCCCCGTATATATGAAATTTTGTAAACAAGCAGTACTAAGTATGGTCTAAAGATAAAGATTTTCATAAGTGTTGATTATATACACCAAACGGCAAGAAATTTGGTCACGTCCGTAGAAAACGTGTTTTAACCTCGATTAAACAAACACTCTCTTTTGAGCAATTCTTGTAATAATTTGGTATATGCAGTTTAAATTTTGTTCAATGCATGTCACCAACATGGCTACGTCGGACCAAAAGGTAACGTAGTGTTCACGTTCTTTACAGATATTATGCCACGTCGGGTAAGAATCTAAGGCACTACAAAAGTCTTTGTTTGGTTTTCATAAAACATGGTCACTTAAATGTTTGGTGAATAAGTTTTTCTTGCTACGGCTGCTGTTTGTTAACTTTGTTTACTTTACTGTTACAATCACTATAGTCTCGTGACCACTATTGATTTTATATAAACCACATCTGATAATTTTAAGCTGAATTGTTATTTTGAATTTTTTCATTTTTATTTTTTTAGAAATTAAAGGCTATCGCTATAGTTTCATCATTTTTTCAAGCATTGAGAATTTTATGGGTTTGTTGTTAGGGTAATACCTGATAAATCAGAATATGAAATAAAAAAAAAGTAAGGTAACATACCTTATTTATAAGAATGGCCAGCTGGACTTTTCTCGTTACATTTGATTAAACAACCATCATACAGCCCAAACCAAATTCTATTAAGATCCATAATTCTAGCAAACTGTTACTTGTAGCTACATTGTTTTTGAAAGCTCCTTTTTTCGTAATATTGAAACAGATGTTAAGGTGTACTAACTGATGTAGTGTTTTGCCCATATATTCAAGTCAAGTATTAGATTAACGGTAAGAGATGGACGTATGACGTATTATTTTGAAGAAACAAAGTCAAGGAAAAGCTTCCATGGAAAGAAGAATTATTTTACTGCTATGGATCGGTATTTTTTCGCGGAAATATGGACCCGTAATTGGAAGTTATGCAGGTAAACCATATAATTGTATGATAGCATATACTTGCTTATCAGCTATGTATCCGCTATACATGCATTTCTCTTCAGGATGGGTATACAACGTAATACAAAATTATATATATTACTTAATAAGCAAATTATGCTTATTTACAATAAACATTAGGCACGCATAGTATTTCTAAAACCATATGTTGTGTATTCTGGTGAACAACGACTACTTCGAGAGTCAATCACACATTTATGATAATTTTGGTATTTAAGTATAAGAAACATTTGCGTTATTAACGTCATTGAAATCAAGACGTAATGGTTCAATCATAGACAACGATATTAATGTCTTGGACATGAAGAAATGTTCTATTATTCATAGATCATTTTCATAACTTGATCCGTGTACGATTATTGTGTATCTTTGTTAGGTATGATAATTATTATTGGTTTCTTCCATGAGCACGCGGTTAAGAAAGATATATCCGTTACAGAGGGTAGCTGTTTTGGCGGGTATGAGGCTCTGTTGAGTTCCCGTGAAACAGTTACACGTCGTGACGGATATTTCAATCTGAACCAAATATCTCATGGTAGAAACATTTTCCTTAATACCGTATTGCAATTCATAATATATTTTTTTATTTAAACGAAACTTATCGCAATGATGCATTTTGATATAAAAACATACGTTATTCAGATGCTGTGTTTCGGAAAGTGTCGTCACACGTTATGTACGAGAGTTATCTTATATGGAAGTGGGGTTGTAAGATAAGATTTTCCTGCACTGGTAAAAACTGCAGATATCCCGATCTGGTATGAAAAAGAATACATTCTTGTATACCAGATCGAGATGTCTGCAGTTTTTACCAGTGCTTACACCCCCTGGTGTAAGACGACATAATGACGTCAGAAAGAACTACTTTAATGAATGAATGTGTAAATTCGTACCTTACTACAAGAAAATAGCGCGTAAATATAATTCATTAATTTTATTTTATTTCTGCTATTATTAATAGAATATGGTATGGAAGAAAAAGAATATTTCACTGGTTGCATGTGCAGATGAGAATATCCGGCTCTCGGGTAACTGTTTTGGCGCTAACTCGGCAGAGCCTCGTCACTGCCAAGAACAGTTACCCTCGGACCAGATATTCCCATCTGCACATGCAACAAGTGAAAGATTCTTATAATCCACACCATATACTTAAGCCTTAATTAGTTCAAGTACACGTTTTCAGTAGGCGACGTTAGATTCATCCTACTCCTTGTTATTGCACAGAGTATTGTGATATTCGTGGATTTCTTTTATGATTTACTTTTTCAACTTGACTAAAGAATGCTGCGTTTTTTACAACTGGCGAATTCGTTTTTCTGTGTTTGGGCATGGTTGTTGGCGGTTGCTATGTTTAATAGTGTGTAAGTATTCATTCACATTTAAGTATGCTTATCAGATTCAGCTGAAAACAATTTCAAATGTAATTGACAAAAGTTCTGGATATGACAAACTTGTTCTTAAATAATTTGCATATCATATTTTATTCATGCTATTACGGATAGTTCCGTGACAGATCAGTTTGTTTAGGAGTCGTATTATTCAATGTCATGGAACTTTAATCTACCTCCCTACAGGATAGCGTCAATGTCCCATCAAGTTTATATTGTGCTTCTTTGAATTAATTGGTAGAAGATTATAAGAAATTTTCACTGGTTGCACGCGCAGATGGGAATATCTGGCTCGAGGGTAACTGGTTTTGGCGGTAACGAGGCTCTGCCTACATGCATTCATAAAAGTAGTTCTTTCTGACGTCATTAAGTCATCTTATACCAGGGTGTAAGATGAGATTTTCCAGCACTGGTAAAAACTGCATATATCCCGACCTGGTATGCAAGAAAATGATTAGTCTCGTGGTGTTTCAGAGAGGGAACATATTTCATTTACAAGATAGTTCATGTTTGTATCTTACTTCGCCAGTCAAATACAACAAATCTGTGTCAGTGGTTTGATATTTTGAACTACTTAAACTTTGTTTAAAACATTTTTAGTTTATTGTTCTTTCCAAAGTTATGATTTAGGACCTGCAAGGTTAAAATAAAATACTATGTCTAAGGCAGGACTCAAAGTTCGAATTTCAGCTCTTACTAGCAGGTTGTTCTAACTGCTAAATTGAGCTTTCTGACTTACCCTAAAACTATTTTGTCGTTCATCGTCTGTTCTTAGCAACAGGAAGCTGTTCTTAGGAACAGGAAGCTGTTCTTAGCAACAGGTAGAAAAGAACATTTCCTGCTCTATCACTGGAGTTATTTTTACCATACTTAAGATGAAAAATATATGTATGATGACGATTTTCTCAAGCAGCACTCGAGTATATTAAACCTCCTTTCACCTGAATATCTTTTTAAAATATCAGCTGAAAAACTATTCATTGCATTTAAATAAAAAACAGTCATATTTTTTTATGAACCACTACGAAGACCGTTTAAGGCGTGCCGATACGTCAAAACCATGGCTGTAGACGGCGGGGCTGTTCATACAGTATATTTTAAACAAAAAAGATCAAACGAATAAATAATCCCTTAATATAAACGAACAACTTACCCGCTAGTAGGCAGAATTACATACAAAAAAAAAGATCCTCAAAAAAGTGAAAAAGGCAGTAGACAACTCGAGTTGTTTGGTTACAAATGTGGCCCCGGGCGGGGCTTGTATCCCCTATATATCTATAATGTCAACTTTAATAATAGTCTCCTTGGAAACCATTGGTCAAATGTTCAAACATTGTACTGGCATGATTTATATGACCCTTTATTAAGAGTTTTTGTCGTCAATCAAAAATGTTCAACTCATACATGTACTGGTCCGTGAAAACTGGCATATGTCCGCTAGGGACGGAAAGTGGTTTTCCGACGTGTCGAAACCATTGATCAGATTTTGGAATTATTTCCTTGAATTATTTCTTATGTGACACCGTAGTAAAACTGCACAAATGATATAACAAGTTATTTGTACATGTAGAAACGCCTGTTATTTAACTCAGGTTAACGGGGTATGCATATTAATCCGATCTTCTTCATACTAATCGCAGATATTTGTGTGTCAAAATACTTTGAAACAAGAACTACTTTTTAAAAAGATTGTCGGCGCTAGTTTTAGTATATGAAAGCGATTGTTAGCCAGATTTTTACAGTAAAAAAATAGTTTTTATCAGTCAGAAGGTGGTAAATGTCACATGGTGAGAAAAAGAAAAAGAACCTTGACCGGAATTCGAACCCATGTACCTTCCCTTACAATCTCGGCCAATTCCTAACCGGCCACTTGTCAAATATGTCCCCAGTAGCAATTAAAAATCTATCGCGACATGTGTATCAGGAAAACACACTTAATCCTTATTGTTCTTATAAATATATTACTCGAGAAAGTATTTAAGTATAAATACTCTACACTTAGAATTAACATTAATTTGGAGGTAACAATATATAATGTTGATGTATAGATTATATGAATTATTTACGTACTGTGACGTGGACTGAGAAAATGGGTCCAGATAAGCATTAATTATTATTGCGCAAATCTAAAATGACAAATAACCAATTTTTACCAAATTTCGACTAGGCGTAACCATTTAAAAAAATGATGTTTTTTGGAAATGGCATTCACAAATATGCATGAAAATGATTCTATCATAAAGCATATTACCATAGCAACCACTAATTCTGTCACATTCGTAAAAGTGAAAATTAGGCAAGATTAGGAAGACTGAAAACACAAGAGTATCTAATTGTTTATTCTCATTTGGTATTATCCGGTTTATAGAATGACCGAAAACAACCAAAAAACGAATAAGTCCGAAAAAGACCGAAAAACAGTTTAATATGCAGACCGAAAAACATTTGTTTTCAAAAGATAATATTATTTCGCTAGTACTGATTGATTATTCACTATTTACAAATTCCTTCATTTTTTAAAACATAATTATAAATCAATAGAGGATAATTGTTGGTTTCGGTGTAAGATCACGTTATAATTTCACCGAGTGGGCACCAAAAGTGATATTTTCA
>JAUMHA010374888.1:0-23021 GCA_032359765.1 Saxidomus gigantea
CTTAATATACTCGGCTCTCCGCTTTGATCAGTTTATTTGTTTTGATAATTTCTTACACGTTGTTGTCAAGCCTTTGTAGAAGAAAGCGCGCACACAAACTATTTTGCTCGCTTTAACATTGAATAAGCAAAACTTAGAAACCCCCCTGATTCTCTACATGCCAATTGTATTGATTATCAATGATATAACTCTAAAAATGCAAAAGCCTACATACAGTTAAATGTAACAACTTTTTTCCAGTCTATTACAATTTGACGTATTTCAGGGCTTTCCCGCTTGTTAGGCAGTGCCTACTTTCATATTATTATCTATGCAGAAGGCTCCGTACCATGGCATTCGAAAATCATTGAATTTGGACAGAACATGAGATGTTGTGTTCATTATGTTTTGTTTCTGTATTAAATTTTGAAAATTAGTCCCTTCAAGTATAATGGCGAGCTTTTTTCATGCGCATAGTAAATAATCAAAGCTTCTATCCTCCGAGCGCTTGACTATATCTAATTTTAGAACTTAGCAATAAAAAACACGTTGCACGATAATAGTTTTCGCTATTTTTGCGTAAGTTACAGGTAAATTAGAAATTACATTTTGTATTAAATTAAATGCTTTCATATAAAACAATACTGGTTGGAATATTTTCTGGGTGTAAACTGACACTGTCCGGGGGTCACTTGATTTCACATAGGCTTATATAAGGAAACTTAACAAATCTTGCCTATAACCATAGATATTTCGTATGTGGCATTATATAGTGTATGATCAAATCAGGATCCCCACCTTTCTGCGACGTGATTGTTTACCTTGTATTTTAGCCAAGGTAGTCAGGTGAGCAAAATAGGGCCATGTAGACTATCTTTTTTGTATAATCAAATTCACCAGAGCCTCATGGCGTCCCAGCATAGACGTCTATTACAGTGGACAGTCAGTTCAACAGCAGTACATGAGAAATGACCGACACGTTTTCCTCAGAATTTACCGTTGTACCTAAATACTAGTAAAGTAATTGTACTAAAAACTAGCTGAACATTGTTTATTCGAAATAAAATAATATTTTGCATGACCATCCAACAACAACTATGAAGGTTTGAGCAAAACACAGAAAATACACGAACAACATTATGGCCATGATCATATTCATAAGTACATGTACATTGTATGTTAATTTGATTAATTAATGAGTAGTCATTGTACCCTCACTTACTAGAACATGCAATACATGTACATTATTCTGAATGACATCCAAGCTTGCCAGTTTACTTGTTTCGTATAAAACATCTCGTCATATTTTTATTTTCAAAAAAGGCTGAGATTCATAGTCTCATATACACGGTGATTCGTTCACATAGGTTATTCCCGAATGCCAGAAAATGCATTGACGCAAAGTAGCCATGATTTCCGAGGGTTCTATAGGTAAAACTGTTTTGTCTTATTCATATGTTATATTTGAAGTCATAGTGGATGTGCAAGTAAGTTCTCGATTTCCTTTTAATCCGAAATGTTTTCCTCGAACAGATCAATCTGGTTAATCCGTTTGCTTAAGTCAATGTCTTGAAATCCTAGCGATTCTACCGAAGGAGAGTTGCTGATGATTTCTTTTTCCACATCCTCTGGCCAATGGAACACTTTCGGTTTCTCATCACCGACGGAAGGGCAAACTAGAAAAATGGTCTCCGTCGGACTTGATAATCTCCTTGGGATGGACGTTTCATCAAATGAATGTTCATATTCGAGCAAAATTTGGTTTCCTCTTTCCGGATCAATGGGTTCAGGCGTCATAGAATGGTACATATCAGCTACTGCAGAATCACAGCTGAACCCCGAATATACAGAACAGTTGGAAACGGGCGTTAAGAGAGAATGGCGGCTATTGGCAACGCATTCTGATTGGCCAGTTAAATTGCTGTCTTGATTATTTATAGCAACTATGATTCTGTCCAGACACCTGCTGTGGTAAAGGTGGTGATAAACCAAGGCAGTGCCGTATTCTTTTTTTGTGATTTTTGCTACATCTACTTCTTGACGACCTTTATCACTTTGCTCTACCGAGGACTTCGTTCGGCGATAAGGTGGGGGTGAAACTTTACCGTAATAAACTTGCGGTAGTGACATTTTTTCATCTGTTTCAATATCAACAACTGTTGAATTCGATGGTAAACTTTTCTTTCTTTCCACTGGTTTATTCGGGTGCAAAAGATTTGCAAAACTCCTATTTTCTGTGTTCAAATTTATATTACCCTGCGAACGTGTACGGGTATTGTGTGCATTTTTAGAGCGAATGTTTCTCAAGCTATAGTCCGTCTTTAGTTCAAATCCTAAATCTCGGACGTAAACAATATTCAAGTCTAACATGACAGCTATACGTAGCTGGTCCTGATAGGGATATTCCCTCACAGATACATCATCCATTAAGAACAAGAAAACATCCGTTTCTGATAACCATCTACTGCATTCTGGGAAATCTGATGGCGCCATACAACGAATAGAATATTTTTTGCACAAATCAACAAGCAGACGATGCCACAAGTCGTTATCTACGTACCCGCAAACAAATACGCGCTTGGGCTTGTTCCCGAGAAACGAAAGCTCGTCATCTTCAGGTTGTGAAACCAGAATTTCCGGAACTGATACACCGTTATCTTCTGTGTCCATTTGAGGTAAGTGTACTATATTAATCTCGGCATCAGTGTCTGCATCTGTTCTTTGTTTTAACGTGCCGGCGCTTCTGTTCGTCCCATTGCGGTTTTTCAAAGCAATTCTTGCACCAAACTCGCGTAATCTTTCGCAAGACTTTTGCTTTATAAGGTCCGGATATTGTTCAATTACTTGTAGAGCTCGATCAATTGTTGGCTGATTTTTATCCAACCAGTCACTGGCGCCCCTGTATGATGTTGGAAATGCCATCTGCTTTCTATAAACGTTAGGGACTGAGGGCAAGCTCCGGTGGTGAGGCGTAAGATTATCTTTTCTCTTTTCCATCATATTGAGGGAATCGCTGTCTGAAATTAAAAATTCTGTTTTGAAGACTGAAGAAATTCGATTTAAGGCTAAGTTTATAACCTTTACTTTGTGCTAAGAAATCAAATAGAGACATGTGACCCAAGGAAAATCATGAAGTTTCGGCCGAGTAATAAGGAGCACCGGATCTGCCTTTTTCTGTATGTGCTGTGCACTTTCCAGATTGTTTTGTAGCAATTACATTAGAATAAGTTATGTGCATTTCTACAGTCGTTCTTTGGCTATGACAGTTAGTCATAAGCATATGTCTTGTCGTGCTGTACATTTTTTAGTGTGTTATGTACATGTTCTAAGTCGTTCTGTAGCTACGACACTGACGTATTTGTCCTGTGCACGTATCATTTCGTGCGGTACACTTGTCAATATGTTATGTACTTTTTTTTTAAATCGTTCTGTAGTCACGACAGTTTGTCCTGTACATATATCAATTGTCAATATGTTATGTGCATTTAAAGCTGACAAATTGACGTACCTGTAGAACGACTTAGAAAATGTACATAATATATAGACAAATGTACAGCACGAAATGATATATATACAGGACAAACTGTCGTAACTACAAAACGACTGTAGAATGCACAGAACACAAAACAATCTGGAAACAGAAAAAACTATCAGAAGGCAGCTGCGACGCGCCATGGAGTTACCACTCAGGGACGAAAATCTATGATACTTTCCCGGCAATTTAATATATATTGGTGGAAGGAGATTTGAAAAAAAATGTCTTCCAGTGAAAAAGCGAGTACATGAAATTATGTACTAGCACGAGGCACTGTTTAAGCAGTTTAATAGGCAGCACATTTTAATTCATTTTTACTATAGGTAAATATTAGCTGCAAACATGACTTCCAAAATTGGTCGTCGATTTACTTTATTCTTAGAAAGTTGTTTTTTTTGTATTTGCATTCTAACAGTTTTTTTACTATTTCATTCCCTTCATATTTAAGCATGCATATAAGGCTTTTCGTAACTGTGTCCGGAAACATGCGGAAACAAACACCAGCATCGCTTCAGTCTGTCTAGACTTCCCCGCGGCGCAAAACACATAATTAACTTGAATGGATGTATTTCATACCTGAACAAGCAAATATTTGATGCACAGCGCATCAAATCGCCGTTTAGTTGTATGTTGATCAATACACATTTATTCATATTTATAAATGAAATCATTTTTCAACACCAATAGCTTCATGGTGACAAAAGTAATCATAGAATATGCAATCCTCTATCAGCTTGATGAAAGCAAGTTAGGAATCCAAATACATGTTTATGCATATGTGAGATAAATATCTGTCGCATTTACTAAAATGCTTCAATGTTTTATTGACGACATGTTCAATGATGTGATTTTAGTAGCGTTTGCGACTTATGTTCTGTGTTTTTCCTTTTAAAGAGGCACTCACTAAAACTGGTGTCATATTGAACTTTAATTTCAAAAGCATCAATGATAGAATATTTGCAAGAGTTATTACAAAACCAAAAATTCCAGCCATCATCGGTAAAATCGGCGGTTTAAAATATGTTGCAGTACCGTAAAACATTCAATAATCTATCTAAAGTTGCTGTTGTACAATAAATGGTATTACAGAAGGTCTCTATGTTGATTATGTGTGCTAACATGGGGCATTTTTCGATACAATTATGTTATTGTATTTATTTATCATTTTACGTTCACTGAACACATTATTATAACCTGTTAGATGTTAAGGACCAACTGTTTTAAGTTAGCATTTTCATGTTACTCCTTGCAAGTAACAACAAAGATAAATCACATCGTCTGTAGTCTTGTCTGGGTATATTTTACATAAATATGTACATATGCCAATTTAACTACTATCTTTCCGATCCCTTGCATTTTTTTCTTAAACTTAAATTAAAAATGTCAGACGCCCTTCTAAACCTTGATAAAAAAATAAATATTGACCCCTTGGTATTATCAATCACTAAACGACATTACAGAAGAATTATTTCGAAATTCATCAAACTGACTGTGCCCTATGTTTTTGATTTTATTCAATTTTTTAAGCTTTAAACTTGAAATAGCTATTAAATCAAATAAATGGAATACAAGTCAGAAGGTGCCAACACCTCTGAACTTCAAACCTTTGAAATTTTTCCTTGGTCAAAAAAAGAGCTGTGGGCCTCGATAACTCAGTGGTTAGGGCGTTCGCCTCCGGAATAGGAAGTCCCAAGTTCGAATCCCAGCCCAAGCACGAAGTGTGTCCTTGGGCAAAGACACTGATGCCACACGTAAACTCAGTCCACCCAGCTGTAAATGGGTAGCAGTGATGAAAAAGTCGCTGCCTCCCTACCGCGAACGTAATTACATCTGGAATGAGTGCCCGAGAGCGATTTAATAAGCTGCGGAGCTTTCTTCGTAATCGAACTAAAATAAATTCGTATAAACTATAAGAGCTGTCATATTTTTATCATGAAAAAATGGCTTAATGAGTATTTTCTTCAAAAGCTAACACGTACATCATATCCTCTTGTTTTGATTCTTTTTAGGGGGAAAAATCTTCTGTGTATCATTAGTAATCTTATAGTAAATAAAAAATATTCAGAATACATGTACATGTATATGTGAGAGTTAGGACCACAGTGGGAATTCACTTTCCTTTTTGTGTGTTAGCCTGTGTTTGTGAAAGACAACATGTTCCAGTCTGTTAAATTTAAATTCAAAATTTGTGTCTTTTTAAATGAATTTTTAGTCTGTACCAATGTGATATTCGTTTACCGTTTTATTAATTGTATTATTATTTTTATAAAAGACTGTATTATGTTATGCCTTTCACATACCGAAACAAATAAATAAATAAATAAAAAAAAAATTAGAAAATAAAAAAAATAAATAAAAAAATGAATAAATAAATAAATAATAATGATAAAGATAGAATACATTCAATATCAAATAAAAATATATTCATCAGAATGTAAGAATTCTACATTATCAAAAGATATAATATATAAAAAGCTATATAAAATAAACTGAAATTTACCAACAATCCTTGGCGATTTTTCACTTCCTCTAGACGTGAAAATCTTTCTAAGTTTCCTTCTCCAGTTTTTCATAGCACAGATTCTAACTTCCGTACAATTCTCAATCAACTTTGTTTATGAACCAAAACAATTATTTTCTCTCACTAAAAAGCAGACTTCTATATCATACTAGAGTTAATTACAAGCCGCACATTCGTATTTTGATTCGAAACTAGTATTATAAAGCTTTGTCCCTCTATAAAGTCCTATTTAAATAATGGATATTTGATGCAATGGGAAAATCATCAATTACTAATATTGGGCAGAAGCAGCGTTTCTCCCATTATTCAGACTAGGGTATCAATTTATTATTCCAACAAAACATCACGAATTGCTTTGATGTTTTATATTATCATTTGCCAGAGATGATTACTGTTTCGTTCAACAGTCTAATGAGTTCTAACGATTGACGTCACTGTCACAGCGTGTCATCCCAGACTAGAGGAAGAACACTGATTTTATGACACATTTGTCACGTTTGCGATGGGTTAGTCGCATTGTCTTTCAATCTTTAAAGTATAATTAAGTGCATGTGAACTAACAATATTTTGTACATATATGACAAACCCTACAACTAACGCTAAATGTATAAACGTACGTAAAATAATAAACAAATGTCTCTTTTGTGCGTCTGAAAAATGTCTTTTTTGTGCACAAAATGCCAAACTAGCGGACCTTCAATAATAATAAATTGCAACCAACCCAAATTGTAACAAGAGGGATAAGATGGCCCTATATCACTCACCTGATACCTACCTCTCATCATATGTGACCAAACTTTAACTCTAAACTATATATCATAAACACAAACATTCTGTTCGACCTTGACAAGACAAACCTTTATTTACATTATGATTGGCTATAAAATGTGACTTCTAGAGTACCAAACAGGTTTTCCTTGGAATTGACCAGGTGACCTAGTTTTTAATCCCAGGTGATCCACACAAACATTCTGACCAATTTCCATGATGATTGGTTTGTAAATGTCACCTGTATGACATTCACAAAGCGTTTAACCGGGTGATCTAGTTTTTGACCTCAGATGACCCATATACGAACTCGACCTAAATTTCATTAAGACGTTCATACTGACCAAGTTTCGAGAAGATCCAATGAAAGCAACCTATATTGCGTGCACAAAGTTTGCCTATGATTTGACTTAGTTTTTATCCCCAGATAATCTGTATTCGAACTCGACATAGAATTAATCAAGATTAACATTCATACCAAGTTTCATGAATGTTCAATGGAAAAAGCAACCTCTATTGCATACACAAGGTTTTTCTATGATTTGACCCCGTGACCTAGTTTTTAGGTGAGCTTAAATACTGTCGCGTAAGATTTAAGCATCTTTCGCTACTGTTATTGCTGTAATTCTTAGCATAAACTTTGAGGTTTGACGATGAGTCCTTCCGTTAACAGATTACCGTTCACTTTGATGTAATTCAATCCAGTCGTTAATCTTTTTTTGCAACTAAACCTTAAGTTATGTTTTACAAAATAAGATTTTTGTCACAAATTCTTGACATGCTAGCTGTGTTATAAAGGTTTTACAACTAGAAACTGTTTTTGAAAAAGGAAAAGAATGTCTTCCTCGGGCAAAAAGTTTCTGTCACGGAGACCGATGATCTACTGACCCTTAAACAAATAGGAACCATCTGTTTTATCAGACCAATCATCATAATGAAGTTTAAAGACTCTGTGTCATATGGGTGTCTAGTTATTGAGCAGAAACAGTTTTCTACGTTCGGGTCACTGTGACCTTGACCTTTGATCCACTGACCCCATAGCAACAGGGACCATCTCTTCAGAAAGAACAATCATCTTATGTAGTTTGAAGACTGTGTGTGATATAGATCTTAGGATCTTGTGCGGAAACGATTTCAAAGTTCAGACCATCGTGACCTTGACATTTGACATCAAAACAATAGGGATTATGTTGCATGTAACCTTCTGAGCAAGTTTCATAAAAGTCAAATGGAAATTGTGATCTGTAGAGTGTCACCAACGAAAAGCTATCGGAGGCCACTGTGACCTTGACGTTTGACCCCTTGACCAAGTAAGACCAATCATCATATGAAGTTTGAAGACTGCGGGTGATATAAATGTCAGGATATTGAGTGGAATCCATTTTCAAAGTTCGGGTCACAATGACCATTACCTTTGACCAAATGACCCCAAAACCATAAAGGTCATCTACAGGTTGCATGCAACCTTCTGAGCAAATTTCATGAAAGTCATCAAATGAAAGTTGTAACCTGTAGAGTGTTATCAAGGAAAAACTAACGGACAGACGAACGGACGACGGCTTAAGCACTGCTGGATCCCATCTAGTGCAGCTTAAACAGATCTGATATTTACGCAAGCAATTTCGACCAATCAATTGTCGCCTACATCCGCGGCAGCTGGAGTAGGTGTTAAAAATGAAAATGAACTGTTTAAGAAAATATTGAGAGATTAGATTGATACGCAATTATCTAACTTAGAAAAATGAATACCAACATCAATATGTTTACTTCCAGTCAAATAAATTTCTGCAGTCATTTTATTCTGCAGCGATCGTCTTGTCATTGTCTGTCATTTGCTTGTTTTTTCTGCCCTTAGCGTTATAAAGTAAAGAACACATGTCTGCAAAGGTGTAATGGGGCGCTGCTAATTTTTTTACCTTATTGTTTTTCTGTTACATTTTATAAAAAATGTTGTTAAATTGAACACATAGGCTATACCTTGTTACTTATAGTGCTATTTGAGCATGTGATGACGATGAGTTTGGAACATTCGTTGGCATATTTGGTTTACCGCGAACTTCGGCTTCGGTAAATCAAAGCCTTAATCAATATTGTTTTATATAATAATTGTATAACATGACTATTTTATACAGCAAACAATCCGAATTTCAGAAAAATGGACATACACAAACAATCTGTTTTTGTGCGTCAAAATAGAACTATAATGAATATTTTCAAGAATACAAGACTGTTGTCAGTGAACATGTCCAGCGAACGGGGAATCAAGGAACATACAGAAATACTAAGATTTTCATTCTTAGTCTGTTTAAGCCATTTAGATAAACAGTCAGATGCCTTTTTTTCGTTAAACCATTTAAATTTAATAACCAGATCTTTTAATAAAGCGTCAGTTCACTTCTCACGATGTTTCAAACTAGCTTTGACTTTTCAATTACATGTAATGCAGCTGATGGAAATCAGCAATTTTAATTGTTAATTAGTAAAATGTTATCATACACGTATTAATTTACACGTTTGTAATATCTGCATTACACAATGCCCGTATATACGTACACTCGAGTTTTGTTTACCTAACTACCATGGTGACTCAACTGCATTTTTATGCACAACAAATTAGATGGTTTTTTCTTTCTCTTCACTTTTTTTTTCAGCTTCCGAGAAGTTATTGCGTGCTCAACTTACAAAAAAAGCTGTGCAAAACCGAACATATATACTATAGTTTGAAATACAAAAATGACAGATCAACAATATCTTTTTCTTCAAGAAAAGATGTTCAGTAGATCTACATTTCATTGTCATTAATGTCACAGCTTGTTTTGACAGATTTGGGGACTTGCCAATATTATTAAAACATTCTATTACAAACAAATTGCTTTCGTATGTAGCACGAATGGTGGAGGACTAGGCACATCTGATTAATTATCCTCCAATGCTGTTGCATGTGACATCGATATACATGAGAGAGTATACTGCTACAATGTGCTAATGTTAATGTCATGTCGAAACCTTGTAATAGTGACATCAATTGGAAATCATTTATTGTTCGTGTTAGAACTGTGGAAGAATTTCACACGGCAAATCATTATTAACAGGTATTTGGTACAGACCAAGTTGTCAATGGAGGAGGCTAATGTGACATGGCCTCATTTTGTCAAAACTGGGTATCTAAAATCTCTAATGAAATTATTGAAAAACAAGAAATATCTTTCAAAATATAGACGGCGTTGAGCCGAGTTACCACCAAAATATTTACCCGAGATCTACACATGCAGCCAGTCATTACATACGTGTTTTAAAACTTTTTATTTGCGTATGAATTTACACATTAATTCATAAAGTAGTTTGTTGGGACGTCATTTACGGGGGTCGCATTTCCATGGAATGTGTTCGTTCTGAAAAATCTGCCACTTCGTGCAATTTTTGTCTTGTCAAACGCATTTCAGTAATTTTACCGGCGTATATTTTAAGTATATACTTAAACATCGTTCTTTGGAAAGTTGTCAATGGAGGCGGCTAAACACAATTCCTAGGAAATTAAATTATCACCGGGAGCGATCTATTTTTAGACCGGCAGTTACAACATTTATCAATGAAGCGATCACGTGATCAAGACGATCGTTTTCGAAGTCATTCTCATTGCCACGTTATATATCTACTAATAAATTACAAAATATTTGAAGAAATGCATTTTGATCCTAATTATAAGATGATTGTAGTGTTAATGTATTTATTTCTAAAATTATTTCATAAGGACTGAATAACGAAACAGTTTAAAAGAGTTGTAGTGTAATGAGGGTATATACCAATTGAATACGGCGAATAAGCACATGCATCATCATGTGTTATTTGAGCTTTTGGAAGATTGCATTTATAAAGCAGAATACATTCATAGATCGAATTCACTATCCAAACCTACCTACGTCTGTCGGCTCTTCCAAATATCAAGTAGAGATGATAATTACTTTTCTAAATCGAAAGTGGTCCTATGAAACCGTTTTGGAAAAAAACCTTTGACGGTACCTGTATATCTTCAGTAGATGATAGGTCTTCCAAAGAACAAATTGAATACTCACCCGAGGATAAATCCTTCAATCAAAAGAAGCGTGCTTTCACTCGTAACTTTTGATTTGTCCAAAAAATAGGTCAAAATCCAGCTTATTCAGCTACGCCGAAAAATATGCATAGTGCTACAGCAATCTATTCTTAAAATCTTATCAAAACTTTAGATGTGACGTTGAGTGACTTTTCGGTCTCGTTTTGCCAGAGAAACACAGTTTTGCCACAAAATCTTTACAACGGCAATGCCCCTATCTTTATACCAAATCACTATTTTGCACGATGTTGTAATCATGCTTTTACTTCGTTGCACAGCTCGTTTTGTCATTCTTTACCCGTACCCTGATTAATAAACTCATCCATATTTTGGACAGTATTGTTATTTTTATATGTTATTCAAAGGAATGCTAACTGCAATTTTTCTTAATAAACAGTGCAGATGAACATTTCTTAGTAAACAGTACAGATGAACATTTCTTACTAAACAGTGCAGCTGAATATTTCTTACCTAACAGTGCAGCTGAACATTTCTTACTAAACAATAGAGCTGAACATTTCTTACTAAACAGAGAACAGCGCAGATGAACATTTCTTACTTAACAATGCAGCTGAACATTTCTTACTAAACAGAGAACAGCGCAGATGAACATTTCTTACTAAACAGAGAACAGCGCAGATGAACATTTCTTACTAAACAGAGAACAGTGCAGCTGAACATTTCTTACTAAACAGTGCAGCTGAACATTTCTTACTAAACAGGGAACAGCGCAGATGAACATTTCTTACTTACAATGCAGCTGAACATTTCTTACTAAACAAAGAACAGCACAGATGAACATTTCTTACTAAACAGTGCAGCTGAACATTTCTTACTCAACAGAGAACAGCACAGATGAACATTTCTTACTTAACAGTGCAGCTGAACATTTCCTACTAAACAAAGAACAGCGCAGATGAACATTTTCTTACTACATAGCGAACGTTTTACTTAATAAATAGAGAATAGTGCAGGCGAACATTTTCTTAGTAATTTTAATTAATTAATAGAAAATAGTGCTTGTGAACATTTTTCTACTGCAAAGCGAACAACGTAAATAATTATCAGACTACAGAATCATGAATTAACCAGTATTAATGAGATCCGGTTAATATCATTAACAATACTTTTATAAAGGAGAAAACTGTTAACCCTGTATTGTTATAAAAGAAAATCGAGTTTCTCTTACCACATTTTTAAAGGATTCCAAAAACCATTTTCTTGTCATCATATTCACACAAAGAACAAAATTAAAATTATTGAAAGTACATGGACTTAATTTTAATTAATTCTTAACACTTCATAGTCAATGCACCTGACCGTTGTATTCGTACAATTGAACATTGCTGATGCATAGCCATATGCTTTACAGCAAGCTCTGGTTTCCATGGTAACTTGAATGAAGATATGACACCGAATATGACACAATATATCTTTGACAATGGCCGCTGTATGGAATGTGGATGCACGCTATGAAGTGACGTAATACCTATACGACTAATTATGCTTTCATAAAATTAATGAAAGCGTATTGATTTGCGTCACGAATTTTGCCTTAACTGGCAGACATATTTCCGGAAATTGAGTGTTCGGTCAATGTAATTAATACTAATATGTATTAAATTGCAGCAGACGTACGTACATAAAGTTATGGAACGCCTCGATCGTCTTTTGATCATGTATTACATTTGACAATTTGTAATGTGAATATCCTATTTTCGGCTTCGCACATCCGGATACTGATAAATTATTTATATTCGGGAAAGGTAATTTCTCGGCTTTCAACGCTGGTCTCCATGCACCTTCAAGCATATAATGTACAAACTTTCAAGACGAAAAAAAATAAAAGAAGACAACTGCCTACTATTAGTTTATAATCAAATAATTGAATTTATAATAATTATATGCTGTTAAAAGCTCTTTGTTTCGTTTGAAATAAATATCAACCATGCTTATGACTCTACAGTAAAGACCGAGTTTCACCTTTTATCGAATGAATAAATGACCGCGATCTATTCATTCGATTGGTTCAATGGCCAGTATGACGTCACGGCGAAGTCGATAATTTCTGTTATTGGCTTTATCCGATATGTCTTGAGCAAAATTCTGATTGTTACGTAGATAAGCAATTGTTTGTGGATTTTTCGTAATTGTAACGTGCATTTAAAAATTGTTATGCATAGTCCAAAATTAGTATGTGCATTGTTATGTAAATGCATTTTATGAGGTGAAACTATGTACTAGTTATGTTGGCACAACAATTTGATCCGTGTATTTGGTAATTGGTTATGTACTTGGGTGCATGAAGAATGATCATGTCAGTTTATGTTGAGCATTTGTGCTATGTCCACTGGGTTGTGTTATGAATTATTTATGCACAATACAAGAATATTTTGCACGGAAATATTATAGCTAGGAAGGAGAAATCTAACTTAAAGTAACTTTACAGGTGAAACAAAACTGTATATCAGCATGTGAAAATTACTTCCTAGTGTTTTATTTCACCTCAGTCAAAGTAAAAGCAGAGTTATGGACCTTGACTTAAAAGGATAATGCGCACATTTAGGTTTTGTGTCATAGCTCAAATTTTTACACTTAGAATCATCAAACCTTACAGAAATGTCAATCATCCCCGTCCACGAAGTTTTGCACCGTGTGTTCTTATTTGCTATAACCATATGATAAAAGCATAATTGCGGTCCTTTGATGAGCCAAAAGAGGACCATGATGTACCTTTATCGCTTATCTGAGTATTATTGCTTCAGAAGACAAGAAAGTAGGCCAAAGAGACATGATCAAGGGCAGCCGAGGACAATTTTGATATCTGCTTGCAAAACTGTACACACAACCCAAATGACATTACAGTAGCTTCGAAAGCCAAAAGAATGTCAAAAGGTTAAGATCATAGCACTCTTTGGCCTAATTTTTGACCGAACGTTAGCCAGTTTTGATCGTGGCCTACAAAAATGGCTCTTGAGTATTCACAAGATTTTCTACGATCTGGCTGTTTGAACTAGCTTTTGACTTCACGTGATCCAGTTTAAACTTATCTAAACAAACATTTAAAAAATAATTCAGGATAATTGGGTGCAAAAGTTGGCTTCTAGAGTGTTCACAATGTGTTTCTACGATTTGAACGGGTGATCTAGCTTTTGACACGAGGTAACAAACAGTCAACCTAGACATGAAGACAAATATTCGGACCAAGTTTCTTGATGATTGGAGTTAGATTTGGCCTCTAAGAGTGTTCACAAGGTACGTGTGGACCAAGTTTTGACCCCACGTGACCAAGTATCGAACTCGTCCGAGATCTTTTAGCTATACATCTTTGGTTTGAGTTTTGTCAATATTGCGCAGCACATGTGACCTTTAGAGTACGTGTTGACGGACGGACAGACGGACGCCTGAGGGATCATCTATACTACTAGCTCATTGACAAATACTCGGCACATCATGGCAGGCTTGCAAAGAAACTTATACAAACCACCCAAAGATTTTACAATTGAATATAGCACAGAACATTCTGTAATAACTACATAACAATTATATATCTACACAGTATATAATGGATATACACCTTGCAAAATAAATGCATATAATTATACTGAACAAACTTTTTTGTCTTTATGACTGAAAACACGCAGTGCAAGCACACAACACGTCGTAAAATGAACATAACAATTAAGAATATTCACAAAACAAAATGTACTTTATACATAACAATTAATAGTTTGCACATCATAATGAATTATCAAATATACAGAACGACGTAAAATACATTATCCAAAGTCGGTTGAGGCGCTCCATAGTCGCAGACTCGCACATATCAATAAGATAGGCTTCAGACAAGTATACATGACTCTGACTTTTGTGACACTCAATTACGGATAAGCTGAAGTGACAAATTAAGCATGCAATGAAAATCACTGACTTTCCCCGGTCAAAGCACTAAAACCGCGTCTTTTACGACGAGGGCAAACAGCAATAACGGCGGGATTGGCAATAAACAGATAAATCTACGCATCTGGTGGAGTTTTTTCATCTCTAATGTTACATCAATCTCTATTCCACTTCCCATAAAATTACACAAAATTTCGATCTCGTCTGCATGAATACAGCAGCTGTATAACATGCGATATTCAACATTACTTAATACTGCATCCTCATACATCAGTGGTTTGCCAACCTTTCATACAAACATGAAAATACTGTTGCAGTTGAAAGTATACTTTATTAAAGATCTAACACTGTACTCACCCATTGAAAGATGAACTTATATCTACCATACATCAAAAAATATCTGCTTAGGAAAGTTACTTTTTAACTGAGGTGACCAGTAATAGTAGACTTGGGTTAAACGGCAGTATCTCACAAGATATCTCCATTATTGCAAAGTTTTGCTACGTTTCAATTGCATTTAAATAAAAAGGTCAGAACAAGTTTAACACTTAATGCCAGTCATAAATAATAGTGTCAGTACAAACAAATGTGCACGTGAAGTGAAGTGGTGAACATGGATTATTTTAGATCTTTATCAGTAAGAAGAATATTACTTTACTGGCTAAAAGCAGAATATACTTTTAATTTAGAGAAAGTTGTTGAACTTTTAAGACTGCTGACGGTGCCTTGATGCGGAATCAGAAAATCTGCAATAGCTTTAGCGTTAGATTGAGGCTCAATAAGGTGTATAGCTTTTTTTATTTCCGGCCAGTTATTTGGCTGTCTCAAATTATATAAATGGGGAGGGGCGGACTGTTATATCGTCGGAACCCCACATTCCATATTTCTAAAAGCGTACTGGCAATGAGTGATCGTGATCGATGTCATCACGTGATCTACTTAGCGCATCAAAATCAAATAAATTATTGGACATTTAATACACAAGACATGTTTTAACTGTAATAAAAATATTTGTAAAGGTGCGCTGATTTTGTAAGAAAAACTGTTATAAGAGTGATACATAGGTCAGGAAAAATCCATCTGACTGTATCTAGCAGGAAACCACTCTCCGAAATGTTAGAAAAACAGGATAAAGCGCCGGATCTCAACTCTAATGCATTGGACATTTCTAGGGTTGACCGCAAAATCTCAGTAACTTTTATGAAACAAAGAAGTACTTACAACAGTGGTGCGGTCAACAAAAGGACTTGCAACAATTCAACCCTCGATGTGCCAGTTTCGTAAGTTTAAGCGGGTCCTCAATGTGGCGACCAAACCGCCAAGGCCAGAATATAATATATACATGAAAACATTTCTATAGGTAGCACGTTACCGAGTGTTGAATATAAACACATTTTATTATGAATAATAGTTTTCTAAGTTACAAATGTATTTGGTTTTTCTTTGTTTTGTACTTTTCAATACCTGTATTGTTCTAAATTTTCGTGCTTTATCGTCTCAGTTATAACGCAGGAGCAGGCAATTAAGCAACACACAGGCGGCCCACATAACTTAAACTGAAACTTTTTCAATTTAATTACTGTATTGCATTTCTTTGTATACAGTGCGACCTTCGGTAAGCAAATTACATGTACTTAACAAATTGCCCTTAGAATATAAACGTTAACACGGGATTACTAGTATACTAATTTCTTGTGAAGGTTATAGAGACGAAAGCAAATTATGTATATTTAAGCTGTATATTTTTATTGCGATAATCCACAGTGATCAATAGATATTGTGGTACAACTGTACCAATGTACTAGGTTTTTTTTTATCAAATCATGGGCCGTCTTTTGATATTTTTATTTTTCATTTTATAACATTATGTCTATTAAAATAGCTTTTATTTGGTTTATGTTTGTAAATCAATTTTGTAGTGTTACGACAAGGGATGGGTCCAATGACCAAGGTTTAATAAAGTGTATTCGCGCAATTTACACTGCTAATGTGGTTGTGCCACAGCGGGACGGATAAATACGAATAACTAGACACTTTTTCCATATTCAAGCGCATCTTGAAATTCTAGATGCAATGCTGTTTCCATGCTCTATAACCATTCTGTTTAAATTATGTCTCTTTAAATCTCTTAAAATAAAACGGTACACATGTCCTGTAATTACTTACAGTATCTGTACGCACGGATCGATTTTGATTTAATATGCAATTATAAATATTTAGAGAACATAAATTTGGTGTTTGAACTTAGTGACGGACGTTCCATACATGGGAAGTTTGTAAAAAGCGAATAACTAATAAAGGTAAACTATTTTCAACTCTTAGTATTGTTTTTAAAAGAAATATGGTGGAAAACTATTTGACATGTACTATTTGAAATATCGAGATTTTCCTCTGTCGCTTCATACTTACAAAACATCATAGAATAAATTTTACGGTTTTAATTCATTTAAATTATCATTCATAAAGTAGCATTCCGCTTACATTCGAGTATGTTGGCAATTGTATACATTAACAGGACTTGAGGTAAAAATAAGATAATTATTTGTTTAAAGTAAGTACATGAAAGCACACTTCTTGTCTGGTAATAAATTTAAACGAATATTTACTTTCCTTCAATGAGCAAGCACAATTGTACTCGAGTCGGAAAATTATAAATCTTCATCTAATACATGTAGCAATAGTGACTACCTCTTTATACGTATGTCACTGGGTGGTGGTTGCAGGTCGGATGGTTGACTGGCTGAGCCACTCGGCCGTAAATACAGTTTTCAATCAGGGATACTCACATTTATAATAATGCAAGTCAGGGCCCAATGCCAAATGTAACAGAGTAACAAAAATGTGTGCAGTATAACCAGGATTCGAACCGGGGACACGTCGCGTACGAATGCATTACCGATTCAGCTAGAGCTTCTCAATTGTGAAAAATTTCGTGTTAGAACGCATTATTTTTATAAGCATAAAAACACCCTTCCTCCGTGTATTTAGTTTAGTTTAGTTTCTACTAATTTATTTTAGCTCGATTGTGAAGGAAGCTTGTAGCTTATCGAGTCACTCTCGAGTCCGCTTCCTGGAAAAACCAGTACTGATATCATATGAGGAAGTACGGTCGTGACCCCAGTGGGGCTCGAACCCGCAACCTCCGGGATGAGCGGCCGTGTATTTAAATAATTGCTATATGTGTGTATTGTTGTATATTTAAGACAATCTCTTGTGATATGTGTTCAATGTTTCATGGAAGAAACCATTGTTTCATGGTGGGAACACGTCTCTTTTTCGGCGCATCCGTATTAAGCTCGCTGGTAACCTTTCAACCGCCAGTGAAAATAGAATGTAAAACATTTATTCCGTTTGGATTGAAAAATTAACTCTATAAGGCACCTTTTAATTGGATAATACCGCATGAAAAAGTTCAATAAAATACCCTTGCGTTTTCAGCCTTTCATGATTGGTTTTATTATTTAAATACGTAAATTGTCTATATCTATCAACATAATTATGTTGTTACCTGCAACCTAATGTTAATTTTCTCGGCCAGTAAATAACGGTCAATATTTCGAGTGTTATAATTTGATAAGAAAAACAAGGATTAAGTTTGTTTTCCTGATGCGGACTTTATCACAATTGGAGAGAAAATGTGTAAGTGGCGATTATACCTCGATCTAGAGACGATTCGCCCTTATAAGCGAAGGGTCCCGTGTTCGAGGTCCCGGTCCGAGTGCAAATTTTTCTCATCTTGTGACATTTAGCGCCGTCTTACTGCATAAGATAAAACTTGACTGGATTTTTACTATGAAATCTAGCTGCCCTTTGCTTACATATACTTAAAATTGCGCCGACCATCTTTTTTTAAAGATAGTCCTTGTTTATCATGTGATCGCATCTGGTGTTATTACCTTCCATACTACACGACCGCAAATCACCCACTTTTCCTCTAAACAGAGCTGGGAATTTCGGTGGGAGTATTTTCCGAGGCAACGCGGTTGGCATCATTTTACAGGAAATGGTTAAGGATTTGTCCAGCTTTATCATTTCTTTGAATAATTATAGTGACTTTTTTCTCACTAGGAATGGTAATGGTATACATTGTACTTGTAACGTACATTTGGTTCGTTTTAAATAAATATGCTTTTTATGTCCATATATTGATCGCATCGTCCGTCCATCATTCCGTCTTTCCGTGATAACATTCGCATGATTCGACGATTAGGCACCAAAGGTTTAGGGTTAGGGTGTCTACGATGGTAATTAACTCTATTTTGCTTCGGAGCTAAGTGGTAACCAAGTGTCCGAAAAATACAATGGAAAATACCACATAAGGAACCTTTTTTCTGTAAAATGGTGCCGACCTCGTTGTCTCGGAAGATATGACCACTGAAATTTTCCAATCTCCTCTTTTTAAAGAAAAAGCGGGTCATTGGCGGGTGTGCATCAGGTGGCGTTTTTTACTTTCTACTATTTTTTGCTATCATTTTTCAGTATGGATGTCCAATTAGGAGGCAGCACTCCAAGTTTACCGCGAATTGAGACAGGATATGATACTCCCGGAAGTGATTATATGTCTTCAATCAGAGGCCATCCAAGAATTGTTGCCAAGGAAACGAATTCACAAATCGGTACAATGACCAGTAAACGTTTAACGAATTCTGCTTCCAGCGATGGGTCACAAAACTTGGATGTCAGACAAAAAACTCGTGACAACCGGCCTGCAAAACAATATTCTTCCTACAGTAAAACTCACGAAAATACTGATTTAACTAGAAGCAATGTTGATGATTCGAAACTAATGGCAGAGAGTGGAAAGCGCAGATTCGTACGTGATCATACTGTACCGGTCGTTCAAAACGCCAAAAATAGTCAAACTATTGCAAAATCATATACTGATGTTTCTTATTCCAGGCTAAGTCCTTTAAAACTAACAAATAGTGCTAGATCTAGTTACAGAAGGTTATCCTCAAAGGGTTCCCGGAGGAGCGTGAAAGCGTGGGATCCGCCTATTATTAGCCAAGAAAGCTATGAAAGTGCTAAGGAAAAGCTGCTTAATGGAAAGTTAAAAGACCAAATGTTAAAATACTTTAAGATTGAAAACCACTGGTGGGAGGAAAAATCAGACAGTGAGGACGACGGCTATGACACAGACTTGGATAAACAGTTAGGTTTGTCGCCATTTTTTTCCTGTAATTTCAGTAACAGTAATTATTTAAAAGTATAAAGTAGCATCCGCTTTTATCTTAAAAGAAGTTATTGACACTGTAATTTATGTTTGGCAGGGAAGGGAATTTTTATTTTATAATGATATTGTTTCATGAATGATAGTTGTTTAACGATATGAATGCTTTCTTAGGTTTTGAACTCATAGCAGACGAAAAAGCTAGAGAAGTTTTAAAAGATGGCGCGTTTCCAGAATACAAGCATGACTGCCGTAAATTCAGAAGTAATCCGAATTCATATTTCTTATGTCATTGTCTTGATGATCAGATGGACATGAGACACAGATACCTCAGCAAGGGCGACTCTATCACGTTGTCCAATTTCATTAAGGTAAGAATACAATTACTTGTAAGTTAGATCCAAATGACCGGGCGGTGTCATGGGAAGTATGCATCTTCAGCGGCTCAGTGTGTTTTAATTCACGAACAGTGTCAATGCTACAGGCTTTTAATAGGACGGTAGGGGCTTAATAGTGTATCTGTATAACGTTGTAACCTAAATAATTCTAAGCCAATGAGAGAAAAGCGATTTAAAATTTGTTTTAAAGAAATTGAAGAATGGATACTAAGATGGTTGTGCATATCCTGCATGTCATTAAAAGTAAATTGTTTTTATCTTTTAAGAATGACTTGACATTTAATAAATTGGACATAGAGGATAACTTAATAGGACCTCATGGAATGAAATATTTTAAAGAAGTACTGCACGAGAATAAACACCTTACACAGATGGTAAGATTCTTTTGATCTTAATTCATGAGTGTTCTACACGATTAACTGCTCGACGTCGTTTGCTTTGGATCGATGGAAGCAACTTTCATAAATTGTTATAGCACAGAAAATGGCATTCATGAAGATCAACGTTTATCTTAAGAACATAAACGATTTTAGGAGTGGGGTAGGGGGTGTACTGCACAAAATACGTTAGAAACGTTTGAATTAGTCTGAATCCCTCCAATGCGGTCCCACAGCCTCAAAGTAGATGGTAAAAGCGTTTCATTTCTTGCTCGTATGTATCCATACCTTAAGGACGACCACGTTATCTCCTTACGTTCTTCGTCACGGACTTAGTCGTTCCAGTGTTGTTTTGCTTGTTATTTAGATTAACGTACATCTAATTAATAAATAATTAAACAATCAAAAAGATACAAATGTTTTACATCGTATTGACGAATCCCTTCTTTACGGCTACATCATTAACTTACTGACTCAGTAAATCACAAGAGACGACAGTGAAAAAGAAATTTTAAGACTTTTTTATGTTATCTTTCAGAATCTTGCTTGTAACAACTTAGGTCCCCAGGGAGCGAAATATCTTCGCTCTTCGTTATCGGGTAACTGCTTCCTCCTAATGCTGGACATTTCAGGTACTTAACAAAATTCTAATTTAAACAGGTGGTGTCACAAGTCAAGAGCATCAAATTAAAGTTTTATTATCAAAATTAAAACGTGTATAATTTAAAATCGTCCAAAATTTTTATTTTACGTACAGGTATAAACGATTATTTGTTGTATTTACCTATATATATTTGACATATATTACACTCAAAGGCAAAAGAAACGCGACATTTTTCAATTTATTATCATGTGTAGAAAAAGGCAGCACATACTTTTTTATAAATTCTTGCAGGTGGTAAGTTCGCTATCAGACTGCATAAAATCACGATGAATTAATTTATTGAAAACTGTTTTTAATTTGTGCCGGAATACCATTATTCTGTCTCTGCCTAACCGAGCACATAAATTTAAAGTTCAAAGGTAATGTTGCATTTCTTTTTGCCGGTAAGCATATATCAATTGTAATGTATTTTGCGCCTTTACTGTTAAATTCGTGAAATTCCTGACATGTCCCCTATTTTCATTTGTTTCAGAGAATAACATAGGCGATAAAGGTGCTAAATATATTGCTGGCGTTATTGAGGTATGTTTTGCTTAACGTCTCTCTTATTTAATCCTGTCTTTGAATCTCTTAAACTGTAAGCCTGTGTAATTATATATTTAATTTAGACATTCTGACCGAATTTTTATAAAGTTTATAGGGATTTTTTTTTATATATTTTTTTTTTATTAAGACGCATTTTCCTACTTCTTACATTGTATAATGAAAAGATTACGGTATATATCTATATCTCTGTTTACTGCCAACTCATCTTTCGAGTGTCAAGGCAGGAAGTAGGTGTGCAGAAGGGACATGTAGTCAGATACAAGGAAATCGGGGTGACCCCTTGTGTCTTTATCGTGCTCAGTGGTACTGGATAGCACTGAGACACGTCAGGCCTTTCCTTTGAAGAACAGTACATTTACCTTTAGTTTAGCGAGAGATACTGAAGAGCATCTCACAAATTTCCAGTGCTTCCTCTCTCTCTCTCTCTCTCTCTCTCCGAGCTTGATTCCATTTTGAGTGAGTTTTGCATCCGAGAGTAAATAAATTTATATAAAAAATGAAGAGGTTAAAAATTCAAACTATATGAAATATGGTACCTTCCTATCTTTAAAAACGTTTTAAGTGTTCATAAATCTCACCATTTCTTACCAAATCATTTAAGATTTTAACAAGAAACATAAAGTGAAAAACACAGAAAGCTTGTACACGTACAAGCTCAGAAGACTGACAATAAATAAATAAATAAATAAATGCTAAGGTGTGGTCAGGATAGCAACATAAATGAGGTAAAATTTAAATGGAGACTAACGTCAGGTTAATTCAAGAAAAACACACAATGGCATCATATCTACAGCCCACATAACTACCAAAAGGCAATAAACATAGAAATAAGGTCCATTAATAATTAATTAAAGTAATGTTCTTCTCGTTTTACAATGAAGCAGTGTCCTTAAATAGCTAGACAAGGAAGTTCATTTCTTACAGCTAAATATAATGGTGCTTTAATGTCGTAGCTACCGCAATCTGACTAGTAAAGTGCACGATCTTCCTGCAGTAGCTACCGCAATCTGACTAGTAAAGTGCACGATCTTCCTGCAGTAGCTACCGCAATCTGACTAGTAAAGTGCACG
>JAUMHA010374889.1:568-12949 GCA_032359765.1 Saxidomus gigantea
AGCAGGAACCTGCTGAAAATGTGCGCATCCCCTCATGACAGAAGTCTATGATGTTTCATGAAATTTGAAACATTGGTTACAGACAAATAGTCCACAAGCACGGGTAGACGTACACCATTACCATATCATATTTATAAATAAAAATAATAAAAATCAAACAAAATTTCATAACAACGAAATTTACGACAAACGTCACTACCGTACCTCCTCATATGACACCAGTAATTTTATGAAAATACTTAACTGCAGCAATGATGCGAGCAAACGCTTTCGATTCAGTCGGGTAAACATTTTTTAAATTAAAAGAAACACGACAACGAACAATTATACCAAAGAGTCAAAACAGACACTGTTTCAGTACAGTATAAATATGGTCTTACATCTGTAATTCAATTGTTGATGAACAATGTAAATTCTTTGAAAAACTATTCATATCTGAACGTATATAAATATGAAAGGCGAATCAGAATCAAAGGTCAACCTATTTCCTGCTGACAGTTATTTTGTCAATACTAAAGCTTCCTATCATACATTTTGGACAACTTGAAGATAGATGCCTATGATGCAGGATTAGATAAAGCTTAAACCATAGGTCTTTTATCGGTTGATCGAAAAATAAGAATCTGTAAATTAACATTAAAGACATAATGCATAATGTAAAAACTAAGGGTGTTCATCATGGATACAATAAGGCGATTTGGATGGACAAAATAAACAATATAAAATCCTGTTTAAGCGTATGGAGAATGAGAAATTTAAGCTGTCATGGTAATATTGTAATTATGAAAACGTAAATTTTGAAATAGAACCCAGAGTTAATCCGCAAAATGCCTGTTTAATATGATACAGTAAAAGATTTTAATATGAAAACAATTTAAAGATTAATACATTCAGAAAAAGAAAATTGGAGTACAATAGAGAAATTGTATCTACAGTCGGTGAAAAGACAGTTCCAGAAGAACTATTTCCTTTACAAATGCTCTTAAATAACAACTTTTTTTTCTACGAAAATTACAGACTTCTATAAAATTGCATTAAATCAGTGAATAGGGTTACTCAAACTTTTACTGTCAGGGAATAAGCTGCCGACAAAGTTAAGTAATTACTATAAAGTAAAGTATGGCAACTTCCCAGTAACAGAATATCTGAGACGCCTCTTAAATGCTTTTATAACTAAAAAATGTCTGTTGCAAAACGTAACAAAACTTGATGTTTTAAATGGTCGAAATTAAAACATGGTATTCCGCATCACTGTGTTCCTTCTCTAATGAATGAAACCCGTAAAACTGCCAAAATATCAAATTTCTCTGACTGATCTTTTCATTTTATAAGAAGTACCGTAAATAAGGAAAATATCGTTTATTTTAAATATAGATAATTCCAATTTTCTCTAATGTGCAATAATACAGATGTACAAAGTTGAAATAAATACTATAGCAGTTGAAAACTCGACTTAAACGATCTATGAATCATGAAATCATATACGAAACATAAATATGTTGATATTTGGCAAGTAAAATTTGCGTGTAGGGAATACTTTCGTGTGAATTTGTTTATATTTATTTCATTTGCAGTAATCTTAATGAATTTACCTTGCAGAAATAAATCGCAAGCCAAGGTTAAATACGGATCGCATGCAAGGTTAAATACGGATCGCAAGCCAAGGTTAAATACGGATCGCAAGCAAGGTTAAATACGGATCGCAAGCCAAGGTTAAATACGGATCGCAAGCCAAGGTTAAATACGGATCGCAAGCCAAGGTTAAATACGGATCGCAAGCAAGGTTAAATACGGATCGCAAGCCAAGGTTAAATACGGATCGCAAGCAAGGTTAAATGAATAATAAATTTATACAAACTCATATATCCAGTCAGAAATGTGAGTTGCAATGCGGACAAGCTGACCTTTTGCTTATTCCACTCTGGTTTTGTCTGACATTTCATGAAAGGTGCAAGCACATGCATCACATATAAATTGTTCTTAATATTACAATGGGTATATTGTTTGTGCAATTTTCATTATCCTGTGACAACAGAATAGCATTTTATGTGAATGACCGAGTTGCTAAGGATGGAGATAACTCACTAAGCATGTAATACGCAGTGTGCACTTTAAAGCCGAATGCATCTTGGAAGAAAGCAAATATTCAAAATAACGCGATCATATTCAATTACATCAGAGGAAAATGTTTAGCAATATTGGATTGAAAATGTCATAAAATTGCCAATTTTGACACCCTTTTAAAATGCAAAATTGATAACCACTATTTTCTCCCCAACAGAAGCATCCATTCTAGAAGACTATTGCCACAGCAACAGTTATTCGAAATTATTCCTTTTTCTACAGTGTCGATACTAAACTTTACAATACTACATGTAAATGAAAGAAACATATTGTAAAATGAGGATCTATATTGTTTCATTAGACGAATTATTCATGTATGTATATGTAAAAAGGCGATTCGGCGCTATTTAATATGTCCGCGACCCTGAAGGTAACCTGGGGTCGAATATATTACAACTAGTTAGGTTTGACGTTAAATTATGGTATGTGCCATCATTATTTTAGAATAAGCGATGCCACCTTAGATATATATGTAACAAGGCGAGTCATTATTAGTGTAAGTTTGTATCCACTGGACATAGGAGACTTTGATGTTGACATAGCATATAAATATGTAATACTATTTATTCAAAATATCTAAAATAAAACAATTCAAAGTATTTTGTCCAAATGCCCCTTTTCCAGTGTCACTAGTCACATCTGTATCTCCCAGCCAATACACCGAGTTTGTATGAACTAAGTGTAATGTTATGTCATACTTGGGAATCTGTCCCTAAAAATTTTAACACAAAAAGCAGGAACTGTTCTCTTCTCATTTTTCTGCAGCCGTCTGTAAATCGAAAGAACATACTTGCGATAAGCTGCATGCCACAAGGCTTTGTTGGTGTCTTCAACCGTTTCTGCATGCAGAGCAAAAACATCATTTCTGAATGTCTGCTGGATATGCAGTGTCAATGGTCCGTTTCAACTAGTCCCACTTCCTGGAAGGTCAAAAGAAATTCCGGTAACATTTCAGAAGCCTTCTCTTCACAGAGCCTTTGTTAATGTTAAAATGAAAAGTTAATTAATCATATAATGCACTTGAAGTGATGCACCAAGAGAGGCATTTCGTACATTTTCATCACATGAACAGTATGAAAAACCTAAAGTGTACAGGCAAACACCTTGTAACCCTGCTACAGGTCAAAGTCAACTGTCAGGTTCTGAGTAAATATGAAGTATGGATATTCATTTCACTGGTGCACAGCAATGTGATTATATGACGATACTATTTTCTATTTTATCTGGTTATTACTTAATTCTTAGTACAGAAGTGCTGAAGTGGTTCAGTAAATATAAAACAGAAAATTGTTGTTTTTCAACTTATACAATTGAAAAGGTCACTTCCAGGCCTGAAGCTGCTGCAGTATTTAGGGGCCATTCCACAACACACCCTGTTTTCACCAGTGCAAATGTACCAACTTGGATGAACCTTCTGGTGATGCTTACTACCGTTTTGACAGAATAGCAGCAACATCCATTATTACAGCAGGCTGTAATGCTTCCACTTTTTTCAGCATTAATTTCCACTCATCTTTGTATTGGTTAATTGAAAAATAAGAAAATTTTAAGAAACGTTTCAGACATAATGCTGTGCATTATGGATACAATATTGATAATGAGGTTATTTGGATGGACAAAATAAATAATATTTTAATATCTTAACAATTTATAGATTAATACATTCAGAAAAAGAAAAGATGAATACAATGGGGAATTTTATCTACAGTCTATGGATAGAACGTTGCAGGAGAAGTATTCTCATTTGCAATGCTATTCCATAAACAACTTTATTTTTCCTACGAAAATTTCGTGTTTTACTTTCAGGGAATAAGCCTCCGACAAAGTTTGGGTGCCATGAAATTATGTATGGCGGTAACCAGGGACATGAAGACTAACAAAGTATGCAGCCTGCTACTTTATGAATAGTTGTTTAAGTGATTTGTATCAGTTCTTTTCAAATTTGTAGCATATTTGTTTTAAAAATGGTGTACTTTCCCTAAGAAATATCTAGTTTTTGCCCATTTTCTTCAGTCTGTGTACGCGATCCTGATACAGGAAACTGAGTGCACTAGAGAATGAAAGATAAAAAAGATGTGGTGTATTTAGAAATGATTTACATTAGGGGTTATGAATGTACTTAAGTTCCTTTATAACTGACATGAATTCTATACTTCTCGCCATTCAAAACTGTGTATACATGTAGTAGAAGAATAATACGGCACTTGTACTGCATTGACATTGAGCTAGCTTTTACGGCGACATGGTTAAATGTCCGCTTAACAAACTGAAGGTCCCGAGTTCAAATCCCGCTCGGGGTCGGAGGATTTACTTGATTTTCATGCTTACATTGGCATTGGATTCTAGTATTGATGTTGTTTGATGCCATTTAGCCGTAAAACGCCTGGTATTGCATTCAATTTTATAGGTGTTGTTTTACATAACTTCCTATTACTTACAATGTACTCCTTACTAGAACACTAACCTCAGCAAGAACCGTTACGGTAAAAAGAGACATTGTTAGTAAAACGGCCTAAATCCATGACCCTCAATTGGTTAGAGGTAACAGAAGGACCAAAAGTTTTTAATTAGACGCTAACAACGTTAATTCGATTCTAACATGACTAGCTATTGCAAAGGGTAAATTAAAGCAACTAGTTTTTTATGCAGATATTTGACGTCATGCGGTAAAGTTTTGTATAACAATAGCCCAGATAGAGGCTATTTTAGACATCTCTCAAACGTTTTTAACTGAAGAATGTCTGTTTGAAAAACTAGTAAACAAACGAAACTTGATTTTCTAAACTTTTGAAATTAAAACATTGTATTCCACATAACTTTATTCGATCACTAACGAATAAAGCTAGTACACAGATGAAAAAATACTCTAGCAACGATCGATGAAAAAACGTATACGGAATCAATTATGTACACATTTATTTGAGACAAACAATTCCTACTCACTATGAAGTATTGAACAAGACAGTCTAAAAAAAGATATATCCCCTGTCAAGTGGTCAAAGAAAATGCCATTATCAATTAGGAATGTTTAGTTTTTGTGGGCGGACACACCCAAATATATTACCTTAAGGTTTGGTCTTGACTCTGACCCTACATGATCTTGACCCAGCATGACCGTGGGTTCTGTACATTAACTTTATAAGGTGAAAATTTGACCTGATTTTCATTAAATCCTTAAGAAGGTTAAAGAGATATGAGGCATACAGGAAATGTTAGACTCAAACGTTTGACCTTAAATTCTGACTTTGATCTTGAGCCAGCGTGACAGGCTTAGTGATGTTGCATATCGTTGTGGTCAGGTGAACATCAGACCTGAGTTTCATCAAAATCTTTCAAGGGACAAAGGAGACACGGAGCGGACAGAAGATTTTACTGACGGACGGATGAAAACCATTCCTATATCCCACTCCTGGAACGCGTCGGGGGATAACTATTAACGGAGTTGCCCTGTCATGCGTGGAACATAAATATTACATTTATTTACTAATTATATTAAATTGAAACATCAGTATATGACAAATCCTAAATCCGTACTGACGGAAAAAAAAGAAACGAACACGCAAGATAGAATTCACAAGTTGTGAATATTTTGTCTGTAAATATTTTCTTAATTACTTCATTTGTGGTCATCTTAATGAATGTTCCATGCAGTAATGTGCCAAAAGGCCAGGTTTAAAACTTTACTATACAGGAAGTAAATTGTAACACAATCAATTATCTTTGAGGGGAGACAACTCTGTTAAGCTTGTTCTTTATACGTATCTCAGTTATGTATTCTTTACCCTTCTCACGCACATTGCTTCTTAGATATAAAATGAGAAATCATAAACACTCACGTCAAAAACAAACGTTTCAATACTCGAAACAAGTTCATATGTATTCCACACGAACCAAACTAAACAAGGCTATGTCAGATATGTAACAATGAAAAGTATGCACTAACTATTGACTAATCACATTCAAGACAGACGAACAAATCAGTCTTCTCTATTAGATTATTCCTTAGGTGAACTATTCCTTATTATCAAGATTATTATGGTAATTAACTTAACATAACTTCGGCATGTATGTGCTCACTTTTACACTTCTCCTTAACATTAATTAACTATTGTACAGCCAAGCATATAATTATTTAAAAGAACCGGAACTGCAATGCGGGTGTCTTACTCAAAACTTCCACCTTATATTTAAGTCCCCCCCCCAAAAAAAAAAGATTCGTCTAATGGTCGAAGCTCAAAGGTCTAATTTCGACTGTATATACATGAAAGTTTCATGACACTACAACTTGTCTTATTTCGCTAGTTTTACCGGTTATTACTACCATTATTAGCGTTAAGTTTGGAAATGTTGTCAATTCTTTAAATTATCGTATTGTTTTTATAGTATTTGCATCCATATTAAGGGTATGCCTCTTCAAAATACCAACAACTGGCTTCTTATTCCTTCCATTGCAAGCTTAACTTGTTGATCATAAAAATGTTTTTGTTTATAAACATTATATTTTTCTTGAAACTGCTAATGACTAATAACAGTGCATAAATGTAGTAAATATATCATTTCTAGGATTTGACTTGATTTTACGAAAAGTAAACTTTATAGTATACAGTTCATTTCCATGTAAAATGAGACTTTTAAGAAATGTAAAAAAACGAGTTTCTTTGAAGCAGTTTTATTTATAACTGATATCTATAACATCTTATCTACACCAGGTAAAGTTACAAATCATAGGTTAAATTTACAAGTGTAAGCCAAACATTATTAAAATAATTTAGACATTATACGAATTTAAAATACAAATGTGTATCGATGAACCAAAACACCTTGCTAAACGACGTCCATTCCTATTTAAGATTCACATTTTGTTTGATTTTGACACCTGTTCATACGGACAAAAGGAATTTTGTAAGCGGAGTTGTACTGCATTCAGTAACCCACTTTCTTAAAGTCGTCTCTTCAAATGTAACCTTCCGGTTAAATAACTTTGATTGCAGAAACTAGTAGATATTTTAATTATCACATATTGTACATAGAGTGTAACCTCAACTAAAGATCACCTTCCACCAACAGCGACCTTCTTAAAACAAGCAATTTGAATTCCCCCGTTGTTTTTTCTAGTACATGTTTAACCTCCTACCAACAGCCATCTCAAAACACCGATCACCGGCCACCATTTTTTTTATCCCGAATTGACAGAAAACCTCACAAACGGCCGAGGATCACAATAACCTCTCGTCAAAACTTTGACCCGAAAAGCTTAATCGATAAAGCAATTTTCGGAAAGTTTCGAGTTATATCTTGGATTGAAATTTAGTTGTGGCCGCACGAGAGAATCGCCCACAAAATGGCTGTATACATACACAACAGACGCCCGTTTCTGGTTTCATGAGATGCACTACGACATCCATACATTTGTCTATTGTGGAGTATTTACTGTTCAATGTCCCAAGATTAAACAGACTAGTAGGCCAGAAATGTTTCACTATCGTAAACGAAAGTCGCAAAATATTGGATTCTGATATTTATGTACACCAATATCGCAAAATATGTTCATTGTCGCAAAAGATGTTAACATCGCCCATTTCTGGTTACCTGAGATGTACATGTACTACGACCTATAGTCATATAACGGCACGACTGCTCAAGTATAGAAAAGTTTACGTGTTACCCAACAGATTTTTCACAGAAGGAAAGATACCATGTATCAAACAAGGATCTAATTATGTATGTTTAGGTAAAGCATACAATACAGAATCCGAGACAGGAAACTTGTGCCGGTTTTTATATACAGAAACGTTTGGACACCTGTACCTGCAAACATAATAATGTATAATAATAGAACAAATGAAAGAAAACGTTTTAGTTTGAATTTAAACATACACGAGGTCACAATTACATTTGACTAGGCATAAGATATATTTTAACAACTTAACAACTTAATAATAAGTTTATATTATATTTTGGTGAAAACCATCGGGTTCCTGCAATAAGCAACACTATACAGGTAGAAGAAACATAGGTGATACTCCAAAATTGCAATTACGATAAACGATAAACTTGTGATAGAGTCATACTTTTTTACAATAGTTCAATTTCAGTAAAGGCAATATTTTAATGATAGAATTGCAACCCAAGTTTGAGAGACTTATAAGTTTCCTAAATGATACAGAAAGGGCATAATATAACATACTTGGACCTTTTCATCTTAGGGGAAAAGCAGCCGCTAAACAACAGTTATGCAAATAATTTTGGGAATGCAATTTTTAATTCTTGTTAAGATTTTATATGAGCAAATGCATGTAAATATATCCTTTTACCGTGATTTTATATCGCCAATAAGTTTGTTTTATTGCAACGTTCTAAGAATAAACTTACATGAAATATCATAGAAACTCAATAATACTTCCTCAATACAACTTAGACACTACCTATATTAATATATTCAGTATCTAAATATTATTGGGCGAAGGACGTTAAAGCGCAATTCACAGCTATTGCCAGGGTAATAGATTTTTGTCTCACTTAGATCTAAAAAGGGTGGCGCGGTTGTTCAGTGGTTTACGCTCTTAACTACCAATCCGAAAGTCCCCGGTTCGAATGCCGGCCGGGGCACTGGGAATTTCAGGAACGCTGTTCAGTGCATCTCATCCATTTGAAGATGAACTGGTTTGAAACCCAAAGGTAGGCTCGTGTGTATCTGTGCTACACACTGGTCACGTCAAAGAACTAAAGGGTATATTGGTAGAGAGCTAGGGTCTTGATTCCCTTGTATCTTCTTCAATCTCTTCAACATGCGTCTGTCAGAAGTCTTGGCAGTTTCACCTGAGGGAAAATCCTTGGTGCTACCGAGACTATAAACAATCCATATCACACTCATGTTTGTAAGGATTTTATCAAAAGTGTAACAAGGCAAGGACGGATATTTGCACAAAATAGTACTGTTTCTGTTTTCATAAATATGAAAATGCGGAAAAAATTCTAAAGGTAACAATAATGTGCCAAGAAGAATAGTTCATATTTCAATACTTTTTTTTATATCTGATATTCTTCATTCAAGAATTTATCTAACTTTTTTTCGAAAAACATATTATTGATACGTTATGGCAAGATTGTACTTTATTTCAATTTGTGTCAATGAGTAATGCATTTTTTTTTCTTATTTGGTAACGTTAATATTATTGATGGGATATTGCATTTTTGAAAAAGGAGTGTTGCTATTGTGTGTTTCGTATTGATTGCAATCATTTTAAATGGTTTTTACCTCAATCGCAAAATACAATGGACTGACCTAGAAACTCAAAGCCTGTGTTTCAGTTGTTAAACCAAACTATTCTCATTCTTTAAATAAATTATTCACAATAGGCAGGAAGTTGATTCTGTTTTCGTTCTGACTTTTTCAAATTTTATATTTTGTTACATAATGGATTGTAATGATACGGTATACTCTTCCACACAATACTGTAAATGTCCTGTAACAAGTCAAGGTTGCATGAATTACTTACAAGTTTTTGTTGCTACATTGTAAAACATTTTCTGTGCAAAGCCACAAACTTTTATTACTTTTCTTCGTAAAGGAAAAAAACCCACACTTTTTACAGCTTTTACCATACTTCTTGGTAAGGTAATTCAATCACTTATCTGAAGTTTAACCCAAAAAACATATCTATTCAATAACATGCAATCAGGTGAACTTGCTATTTTCGAGTGCTTTAATTAAAGTATTCTTTTTTTATCAAAATATTTAAAGAAATGGTATTTACCTAGTACATTGCACAGGCTTGAAGCCATATTATTTAATATAGATAAATGCAAAATATACAGCAGTCGGTTCGTCATTTTAGAACAATTTTCATGCTTTTCGCTCCGCAAACGTGTCGCACAAAATAGTTATAACAAATAAGCTACTAAGTGAAAACATCTACATGTACAGATAAATGAGTAAGAAATAAGAGACTTTCTTTATATTGATATATTATTTTCATTGGGCGTTGAAAGATTAATGCTTGAAATATGTAATAAACCTACACAAAACTATTATTATTTTTCAGGTTCTACCTTATTCAGCTAGCAATATAGGACTGAAAGTCTACTTCAAAAAGACAAGACACAGGTCTAGAGAGAAAACAACCACTAATAGCAGCTTAGTCATGATGAACGGGGGGCAACTTCAGGACATGAAGGAGCTTGTATACCTGGGCAGAAAAGCCACCACGGACAGAGACTGACCGAGAGATTAACACCTGGATCAGCAAAGCCAGCCAACCTTTCCCATGCTCGAAACTGTGATTTTGTAACAACTGAAATATTTGGAATATGATAATTTACTAGTAAAATAAATGTAGTGTTTGAAAATCTTAATCTAGAGTATAGTATTTCACCAAGCTCTCTTTACACGTACACAGATACAATAAGATTTGACGACATTGTTACGGTTATATGAATTTGAATAGTGGGATTTCGAAATGTTCATCATAATTGTACGAAGGACTGGTAGGGACACTTAAATTTGGTAATATCCATGATCTCACGTTCATGAATTCACGAATAAAACCAATATTTTTCAAGATTCAAGATTTTTGAACTCATGAATTCTGAATTTGAACTTCACGATTTCACAATTTTAACTGCACGAAATCACGATTTAAACATCCACAAATTCACAAATTCACGATTTCAAATCGACAAATTTATTAATTGAAGTCTCGATTTCATTTTCACGAATTCATGATTTTAATCCACGTTAAAACTTAACTCAAATTATGATTTCGTGGAACTGAGATAGAGAATTTGACAATGTTGAAACTAGAATTGTTTTTTTGAAGAAAAAAAACATGTTTCCCCCGTGCACCTTTCCCTCCCGAAGGAACAACTGACTTGGTCAGAGTGACCCTATAATTATAAAATGCACAACAACACTTCCTAATTTTGCTTCAGGCCATGTTTGACGAAAATTCGATGACTTCTTGAGATGAAGCGTAGACATGAATTTCTATCTACAAGACCCTGTGAGTTGAATCTTTTGACCCAAATTTCAATATGCACAACATGTTTGATGAAAATTTAACTTTGTGTTTCGGAGATGACGAGAGGACAAGATTTTTGAATTTCAGGCCAGTGTGACATTGACCTTAAACCATTTATACCAAAAGTATAATAGTGCAGAACTACAGGTCATGCTGATCCTTTTTACAAGGGTAGATTGAAAGCAAACACACATCGGCAGATGAAGATCAGAAAAGATGCCCTATCTACAGATCCGCGTGACCTCTTGGTCGAAATTATAACATGCACAACTTAACTTCATATTGATGTTTTCCACTAAATTTGATAAACATCCAAAAAGAGGCTTTGAAGATGAAGGGCGGAAAAGATTTTAATTTCCAGACCCCTTCGACCTAACCTTGAACAATATGACCCAAAAATCACAATTTCGCGACCAGACTGCACACTGATGCTTCCTTCCAAAGTTTGATGAAAATCAAATAAAGGAAGCGGACAAATGGTCAAGTTTCAGGCCTCTGTGACATCGATCTTTAACTATATGACCCCAAATCAAGGTAAAGTGGACAGATAGACGGCAAAGGGAAAAACAATATGTTTCCTCATTAATGTTTGGGGGAAATCATTTAAGAAATTCATGATGTTGATCAAGCGATATTTGGAACATCACTGCTTTTGATAACAATTTTAATTAATTATTTCACGATATCAATTTAACAAATTTACGATTTCATATTGAAGTTCATGTGTTCATGATTTGAAATCACGCTTATTCAAATTGTGTTTTTTTTCCTGAAGATGAAAATTGATAATATTTTTGTAGCGCTTTCGGAAACATCAATGCTTGAAATTATTACTTCTGATTAACTTCACGAATTTATAATTTCCACTTTAAAAAATTAATGATTTGAATTCTAGAATTTAACATTGCAAATTCGCAATTTGAATTCGTGTCACGAAATCATTTCGTGAAATCCTGAAGCTTAAATCTATGACGTTGACGTCATAACTTCCTGCAAGGGAGATTACTGTTGTAAAAATACAGATAATTAATGTAAATTGATGGCGTTAAGCATATATAATTTATATATATAAAATATATATGTATAATTCTTAATACATTCAAGGTGATAATAGATAAAAGAAATTCCGTTTTTTGATTACTCTTCTGACTATAATGTAAAACATGTACAGAATATATTGTTCTTTATAATACCGCAGATAAATTTGATAGATTCTGATTGGTCAAGAGCCCCTGTA